>JBAMAX010004293.1:0-220426 GCA_037043745.1 Chymomyza amoena
TTCAAAGCGATTTAAAGAAACAAAAATTCAATTCTTGGCAGAGTTCATACATATGTACTTATGTATGTATGGATGTTTATACGTGTAATTATTAAAGAGTTTGTTTAAAAAAAAATATATATATACATATATATTTTTAAATCAAATGCAGAAGAATACATTTTTATAAGCGATTCGAAAAGATTTTTGTTTTTGAGTTTAAAAGATTAAGTGTAATTTTTTTGGATTTCAATTCTACATGTGTTTTTATATGGTAATATTAACACACATTGATTGACTCTCTCAACTATAGATTGCTCTATAATTACAGGTATACACACGTCATTTGCTTATTTTATTAAATTTTTTAAAAACCCTTCAACTCAAAAGCGAATTATTAAAAATACATACACAAAAATACTTATAGACCTTGCTGTGAGATAAACATTTTTTTTGCAATTCATGCTTACTAGTTGCTTTCGTGCAAATCATATGTGGCATTATTTAATATTTTTTTGATAAAAAATTTTAAGGTTTACAACAAGTAACTGCTTCTCTGCACTATAATGAAAATAAATGCTAGATTTTAGTTCATTCTTTTTATTTTGCGACGTCTTTAAAGTGAAAATAAACCTTCTGTAAAAATTATATTTAATGACGAAATGGGGACGAATAAAAAATAAAATAATAAAGTTTGAACTTGTGCAAATTCTATTATTTCACATTCCTGTTATTCAAAATCACGCAGCTGTTGGCCAAATCTATTGAAAAATGTTACAAAATTATACAATTTCTTACAATGTAAGTTATTATAATTTATTCCGACAGTGCTTTCCATTGATCGTGCATTAATGCAACGTTTGCTCTTGAACACTGAGAGAAGCCGATGCATCTTTAAAAACTGACTATGTTTCTCTCAATTGGAACCGATACCAATTGATGTTAGCTGATTGTTTTTACCGACAATTGGATGAAAATGACTTGAACGATGATTATTTTCAACAAGACGATGAAATTTGCAACATTATACGTGTAAATGAATGTAATGGATGAATTCGTGAAAATCTTAAAAACGACCTTACTCGAAAGATGCATCGAAAATTTGTAATAAACACGTTGACGATTTTATCGTATATCATTGGATACCTTGGTTTTTTATTTAAATTTGAGTTAAAATTACTCGTTTAGCAAACACTACATTTTTTAAACAAAAAGCCAAAAATGTCTTGAAAAAACATTAAGTTAATCACATGTATGAGTATATTTTGAATAAAGTGACGAAATTGTTATCATTTACTACATTGATAAGTGAATATGTTTATACATACATACATTAATATGTACATATTGGCGTGCATTTATATAGAGTATTATAGACACACATATACAACACAGTTAGCACAGTGGTGTAGATTGTTTTTGCACTTTTCAAATTCTATAAAATAAATGCAATTGATCTTCTGTACTTTAATTTAGGATAACAATTCAAACGCTATATAGCTTAGTGTGCCCATAGCTCACAATTATAAGACTAATGGCAAAGCATCTGGAGTATTTTTATTTTTGCAAAACTATACATTTTTTAAAAATTATTACTAAACTACATTTTTGATAAAATCTAATTATTATTGATCAGAAGATATGTTTTTATTTACTTTCTTAATTTTTAAAGCCCCCATCTACGCCTCTGTGTATGTATACATACATATGTATATTTCACAAGCAGGTTTTCTAAGCTGTTTTTATGTAGTAAATGTAATTTGATTAAATCACTAACACGTATGTATACATACATATATTTTCAAACGTGTGTAGTGTGTGTGATCATCAATTAAAACCGCCGATTTATTGTTCATAACCATGCATAGTAAAGTACATACTTTTATGTACATACATACATATATACAGGAAAATGCTTTGGACGCAAGCGCAACAGTCAATAGAACTTGCAATTCACACTTGTTGCTATGTCATTTCTTATATACAGACAAGCTTATGTACATGTGTTCCAATGTATGTACGTACATATGTAACAAAAATTGACAATTAACGAGAACATCGGAAATAAGATAATCAATTTCATACAAGACTTTTCTTCACGTGTACTTGTTATTCTTACAAATACAATTTTTAAATTTAATTTTCCCTTTTTAGTTTCACTAACATGTTATTGAATTAATGTATTACGTAGAGTTACATTGGTCTAAATAGTTAAAGTTAATTCGATGCTTTTACAATCACGTTTATAAAAACATATACAATTTATATAAATAAATGCATGTACGTATGTATGTATTATCAAATAAATGAAAAAAACTAACGCGCACGTTTTTCCTGTTTAAAGCCTTGCAATTGACTAATATTGTAGAGGAACTAAAATAGCCGATAGAGCGAAACAATTCCATCGTTTGAATATATGTAAGTATGTATGTATATACATATTTGTATGTATATATGTACATATTTACATTTAGAAATATATACATACATATGTAAGAATTCATTTGTTATCAAATGTATATTCAACATGTGAACGCTACTGAAACATTTCATATTATTATTTTACTACATAATGTTTTGTATCAAAACTTTATACACAAATGTATGTAAACTCTTATTCATAATTTTTACAGATTAATCATATATCGATTTAATCGATATCAACTAATCGGCGCACATAAATTTTCAATTCATTCGATAAACTAAAACCACTCTTAAATCGTTTGGCTGAATTTAATATCATTGCTAGAAAAAACACACGTATAAACATAAATAAATAATAAGCAAAAGTAAGCAGTGTTTAATATAACAATAGCTCTGAAGAGGTGTGCTTTAAAAATATACATATTACACAATCAAATCCATTACATGAAATCCAGCAAAATATTTGTATAATCTGTTTATTTTCATTTGGAATAAATCGATCTTGTTTATGAGGTACTCTTAATGTATGCACCTCTATACATATGTATGTGTATTATTAAAAGGCACAGTGCTGCTAATGGTTAATTTATGTTTTTTTCTTTTAAGTTTGATGAGTAAAAATTTAAACTAAAGCAGCGGAAATGCCATTAAAATTTCTTAAAAAATGTCGTCAGTATAATGTAACCTCAAAGAGTCTATTTGTTTTATCCGTACATCATTTGCTAGGTGAGTGTGTGTATTTCTAATTTGATAACAAAATTTATAAACAACTATTTATTTAACTATGAGAACTTGCCTAGTTATTGCATTTAGAAAACCGGTAAATAACTTTAAGATGTTGATCTGATCTTTTGCTCCATTTTATTTCTTTTTAATACCAATCTAGCAAAACTCTTTCTACCTGCCTGTACCTATAGGTTCAAAGGGTGTACTAGATTTGAGCAATGTATGTATGTAACGTACAAAAGTCCTTTTTACCAAAATGCTTTTATTAAGCTCGGGTAGCAATTGAGTTAAGCAATGTGCGTCTGTCCGTCCGTCTGTGTGAAGATCTCGGACCTCAGAGTTGGTAAGAGCTAGAGTAACCAAATTTTTACATTATATGCCTAATTATTTCATAGGAGACAAGTTTATTTATTTTTATAATATCTACATATTATAACCCCCATATCAAAAAAAAAATAAAACATGGCCATCCAGATTCTTACAAGGAATTTTTGAAATGAAATACTCATTAATAGCCATATCCAGACCATTTCGCACTACAAAACCAAATTGACTTTCTCTCAGCAAGAGTGGACACCATTTGCCATATTCTAGATAATGATCTGAAAACAATCAAACTTAACACACTTCTAATAACACATGAAACATAATTTCTCTTAATATTAACTTTCAAATATCCATAAGCAGAGACTAGAGCTAAACAAATTCCTAAGAGACAATAGTCCGGACTTAAATGTTTTAATTCAACTAAACTCAAGAAAATCTCATTTAATTCAAGATACCGCCGTTCGGATTAGGCTATAAGTTGAAGGTTCCTGTTTTCTTTGAATAGTTATTAATAGGGATCCCCATTTCCCTTCTTGAGGTGACTGACAACATAGTCAGTCATAGAATTCTTTATTTTTTTAAAGTAAACCTAAGACACAATCTATCGTTTGAGATGAAAGAGCAAGGTAGAATTAATTACCAGACAATGCTAACAGTAAGGCAAAACCGGTGAATTGCTTCAACTGGGAAGCTAAGCAGGAGAGCCTTTAGGTGTGAAAGCATATTTTTTGCTATAACAAAATTCGTCGCGTTGGCTGACCACAATTGCCTAGTTTTTCCACGAGTCGCAAAGAATCTTTTGAGGGCGCTTAGGAATGATTCGGTAGTTAAGTTCTTCCCAAGGTACAAACGTTAAGCCTTGCTCGTAAGGCAGTTGAATATGCTTATGTTGCATTGGATTGAGGCCTGGTGTGGACTTCGGGCTTGTAGATAAACGCCGTACTGTTGTCAACACTAGACTCAGCAAATTCAAAATTCGTTAATGAATGGTGCAAGAGAGGCAATGACGCTAGACTTTCGGAAGAAGCCGAGTTTAAGATAATAGCCAGAAGAAGTCGCAGCAGAAGCATAGCCTTTGTTATGGGTCTATCCTCCTTTAATACGCAGTGGTATTCATCAGATGAGAGGCGTACAAAGTTATTGCAGAAATAATTTTCCCAATCTTGTTCTTCCCTACTTAATTTTGCCAAAGCTTCGAGCTCTCTACTTTCCAAACACGACGAACTATATCATCAAAACGGTATTGTAATCCTCATTACAACTTTGTGCGTTTAAAAGCGCAGTGTTTCTTGACCCATCACTGCGTCTTGTAACGACCCAACCAAGACGAGTCTTCTGAATTAGAGGGCCTGAAGTGAGCTTGATCTGATCAACGTATAGTAAGTTGTAAAATAAGCTAGCGTCAGAAAGAACGTCTGCGTGCTGTGACTTATTGAACGCTGGATCGGCTTAAAGAGCGTTTACAGGACTATTCGAATCTGCATTATCAATAGGGAAGCTAGGCTGATTATGAGTAATGGTTTGAGTAATATCAGCTCGCAAGTTTGCTGAATACTCCGAAACTCTTGACTGCATACAAATACTGACGGTTGAGACCGCAGTAGAGACACGCGTTTTACCAAGACCGGAAACTAACTGTAGTTGCTGAGCGCGTTCTCTTTAATTGTAACTTAAGCTTCTATTTTTAACGAGTGTGACTCGTAAGAAAGTTAAATGGATCTTGAAATTATTCGAAAAATCCAGGCGCACAGTTAATTCGATTAGGAAAAGATCAAGAATTTGGTAAGCTGACAGCGAAGCATCCAGTTTTTCGCATTTTGAGAAATTGCCTCCGATTTTTATTTCAAAAACAGCAAATTTCGCAAGTAACTCGTTAGTTGTAGTAGTGCCAGGGTTGCCAGTATTGGCTATTTATAGCCAAAGTGGCTATATTTGATCAGCTGTGGCTAGAAAAAATATCATTCTTGGCTATGGCTATTTTAATGGCTATTTTCTCAAAATCTTGGCTACTTTTTGGCTATTATTCTGATTTCCCGCGCGTTTCGTCACTTGACAACTCTCTTCGCATATATACAAAAATATACATCATATACATATGTACTGTAGTACATACATATGATGTCAGTTCAGTGGTCTCTCTTCTCTACTCTACTCTAGCATTTTGGGAGAGGGGAGAGGTGCAGACGGTGCGTGCGTGTAGGCGCGCGTGTGATTTCCTTTGCGCGTGTGGGTGCGCGTGTACATCGTATACATTTACTTTATTGTGTTAAAAATAAGCTTCGTAACAAAATTAACCAAGAAATGCTTACAGCCCTTATGCGCATTAGGCTGTACTTTTTCGAAAATAACAAGTTTTGCGAAACTGTCGAGCCTTCGAAGCTAATGTTGAGCAACTTCAACTACAAACAAATGTATCCGCAATCTTCAAAAAGTACCGAAACCACCGAAGCGAACGATTTCACTCCCGAAGAACTCGAGATACTTGATATTTTACGTGATGCCCAACATGTTTGTGCAATTTCTGAGCTGTAAACCAAGTATTTATTCGTTCCTCGAGTCTGTGAGCTTACCTAATCTTTGTGATACTTAAAGCTCAAAATATGTTGTAAGCAGAGATTTATTACTTTAAGCAAAGTTCGTACTGTAGACGGAGATTTTAAGCAGAGTCTAAGCAGTTTATAAGCAAAGATTTATTGTACTTCTAAGCACAGATATTTAAACAGAGATTAGTGAAGATAATTTAGATCTGTTAACTATAAGATTCTTTGCGATCCATGTTCCTTGAGGTTATGACTTGACCAATAAAAAAATTAGAGCACTGAATTGTTTCGTCGTATTCCCAAAATTAAAGTAATTACCCAATACCAAAATTAAAATAATTACCACCAATAACTACGCAAAACATAATTACTAACAAGTACGTATGTAAAAAATTTTATTACATAACTTAATATCCACAGTATTGCGTAAAAAGTACTCAACTATCAAAAAAGGGTTAGAAAATAAATATGAGAGTTAATTTTCGATTCATAATTTGGCTATTTACTTTTAGCTATTTTATATAGGAAGTTGGCTACTTTTGGCTATATTCCGTCCGCCAGATGGCTATACTGCCGTAACTTTTACTGGCAACCCTGAGTAGTGCTGGAGAAACATCGATGTTTGCCAACATCGATGTTTTCGATATTTTTAACATCGGTGCATCGTTATTTCGATGCATCCAAGTTCAAGTAGCGGCTATTTTTTGAATGCTCAAATTAATTCAGAGTGGGCCATCTGTTGGTTTGGTTATATAAGTCTTTTTAAATAATAAAATTGAATTAACAATCAAACCATTTACAGGGTGCGCCATTTGAATGTGGTCGATGGAAATATTGAAGCAGACACCGGCCCAAACAGTCACTTTCTGATCATGCAGTGGAGTTTGATGGATAGTATGAGGATTTTCTTTCCCCCAAATGCGACAGTTTTGTTTATTTACAGTGCCAGATAGCGTGAAATGGGCCTCATCAGTCATTAAAATTCGCTCCCAAAAAATCGGGCAATTACATTTAGTGAACATTGTCACTATTTCCGCGCGTTCTTTGGGCGTGAATCGATTCATGGTTAAAATTGTAATGCAATAACCTTTCCAAAATGTTTTCGACGACGTCAATCGGTTGAAATCTGTCAAAGTTATTCAATATTTCCATCGACCACATTCAAATGGCGCACCCTTTATTTTCATAATATACATTTCAAAATTAGTAACATTTCATAGAAAAATATGTTTGTATATCATGTCAACGTTTTTTGATTTAAGGGTTTGACTGAGACAAAAAAACCCACTTAACAAAAAGGACTTATTTTGGTCCCGAAAGGATCAATGTTGGTGAACTAACAAAATGTGCAATTTATCGAAATAATTTTCAATAATCAGCTGCTTTTTGTTTACAAATAGCTAATTTTTAAATGCGTGAAAAATAATTTAAAAACATGAACGTTTATTATTTATGCTATTTTGTGTTGAAATATGGGATAAAGAAAAAAAGCGACGAGAGGACAACCCAAATAAATTCGGAGTGTTTGGGTGAGCCCATATCTAAGGTTCTGAGCTTAGTTTTAACGATTTTGTATAGACATATTTACAATTACAATTGAATTATTTTAGTATTATACCTATTTTATGGCGACAAGGCCGAACAGCTGTTTTTGCTGAAAGCGCCATTTGTGGTGAGCTTCAAAAAACAAAAAATCAACCAACACTGGTCTGCATCCGACCTGCAAGAACGTTTTGTGACCAAACGTTTGCGAGCGTTTATTTATATGAAGTTTTGTTTTGTTTGCGTGTCTGCATCTAGCCCTTTAAGTGAACTTCAACCCAACAACCCTAAAATGCAATAAAGCTGTGAACTTTATATGTCAAGCGAGAATAAAGCGGTCCATTTTTAAAGAGAAATTAAAGAATGTGTGCAATACGAATATGTTCAAGACATCAAACGACATAACAAAACGATACGGCATGTTCTAGATATAGATATATTGCAAAATACGATCAAATTGCTTTGGACTCTTTTGTCAACCGTGTATGTGTTAGGTTACAGCGACCTAATCCCGGAACCGTATGCTTGCATAGATTAGCAAAGACCATAAGAGCTTATCTTGGAACGCTGACGGCAAGGCAAGGGCCACAGCGATCGTGTATACTAACCAACCAAACTTTCAGATTAATAATAATTTCTTTACTGACTATCAATCACCCCTAGGAGGGGCATTGGGATCTCTTTCTCGTATTTTAGCTAGCGATGCCAGTGCTAGGCAAATGCACCAGTGCTACTGAGGGGAATTGAACCACCGAACTTCGATTTGAGAAGCTACTACTACGCAACCGAAAGCCACTTTCAGATTAGATCCCTTATTATTCCTAAGCAGACAAGTTCATTTTATTTTTTTGATATCGGAAATACATTATAATATATAGGGGAGTTTCAGACGACCTCGAAAAAAAAATAGTTTTAGATGAATAATTCGTTTGTTAATAAAGATCTCTTAACCGAATTTGGCATTCGATAGTTTTTTATAGTTCCCAAGCACTGTACCAAATTTGATTAAAATCGGATGACTAAACTATATAGCTCCCATTGGATCGATCGGCCAAAATAACTGTTTTTATACAAAATTCGTTATATTTATTAGAATCTTTTTAAAGTACTTAAGAAATGTACCAAGTTTGAACAAAATTGTTTGACTATTTAGCTTCATAGGACCAATTCGGCAATCTTTATTACGGTACCAAAGCACTGTGTCAAATTTGATCGAAATCGATTGAATATATCATATAGTTCCCATAAGAAAGATCAGTCAACAAAAAAAATTGTTGCCTAAAAATTCTTCTGTTTTTGGTTTTTATGAAGGAACTTAAACGGATTTTATTGCAAGCTAGTGGTACAGGGCTATTTGCACTGGGGCGCATCTGACATCTGGCATCCAATGTCTCAGATGCTACGTATGAATCTGCCGTTCCGAAAGTTTCAACATCATTCCAACATCTTGTGCAAATGTTCCTATCTTATTTCGTCACGATGAAAATATAGTCGTTCGTTTTCTGTGCAACTGTAAAGTAGCTGCAAAATTGTAAACAATGTCCGCAAAAAGAGTGGCAACTTTGATTTCGAAACAAGGCGCCAAAGCCTCATATGTTTATGGAACTGACACATAATTTAAAATATGCGGCAATATATAGAGGAAAAAATTTGGCCATTAGTAAGTACCGATGGTTCGGCGGTGATTAACATATGAAAATCTGTTGTTTAATTTTGTTAACTAACTTAATAATTATGGTAGTCAAGAACTTCTACAGCTGGTGACTTTATTTTAATGTAGCACCCATCTTTTTAAACAAATATTATATAAAGTGCAATATATATATAATTTTTTAATAATGACTTTACTAATATGTTAAAACCTGAGGCTTTCAGACATTGGTGAGATCCAATGGACTCGAAGTACTTCAGCATAACACCAACAAACATACAAATAGCTCGAAGCGGTTGCATATGTGTATAATATGCATACTCCCCATTAATTTATGTTTTTAACATATATTCATAAAACCCTTGCTTAGTAATAGTTAATTTTGAAAAAATTAATAAAAAAAATTGATATTTTAATTTGAAAAAACATTTATAATAAATTATCATAATTTTCTGATTTTACGTGTGAGCTTATCAATTTGGCAGATTTTAGATGCTAGATGTTGTCAGTGCGAACACCTTTTTGACATCTGCAAAAAATCCCATGCGCTCCGCCCAGATGTGCTCAGCGTAAAAAGCTTATTAGGGCATTTTATAAAAATATCGAACCAATTGCAATGAAATAGCTTTTGGAGTTTGTAATAGCCTTTTCACACTGGGCACATTTAAGTGGAACGCATGTGATTTTTTGAAGATGTGAAATTGTGATACACGGTGACAACATTTAACATCTTCTAGCATCTGACATATTCACAGGCTGACACGTAACATCATCAAATTATGATAATATATTATAAATGTTTTTTTCAAATTAAAATACCAATCTTCTTATGAGTTTTATCAGCACTAACTATCAATTACTAAGCAAGGGTTTTATGGATTTTTTTTTTGATAAAATTAATTAATTGGTTTTTAATGACCCACTATTTGTTATGGTATATTAAATTGTAATAAGTAATATACAAAACAAAAGAATTGAATTCTACTTTTTTCCACTTATCAAACTAGAAGCTCTGAATAGAACGCTTGCTATATCGGCTAGTATATTTTTTGTATCTATATATTGCCGCACATTTTAAATTGTGTGCCAGTTCCATAAACATATGAGGCTTTGGCGCCTTCTTACGAATTCAAAGCTGTTAATCTATTTGTGGACATTTTTTACAATTTCGTAGTGAATTTAGAGCTGCACAGAAAAAAATCGAATAATTTCTCATCGGGACACAATAAGATAGGAACATTTCCACAAGATGTTGAAATGATGTTGAAATTTTCAGAACGACAAATCATACGCAACATCTTCGACAAAAGATTTTAGATGTTAAATGTGCCCCAGTGTGAGTAGACTATAAGGTACAGGGTATCCCAAAGTCATCCGCGCCCGACTTTGAAGTAGGCCATCTTTTTGGCTGTAGTCATCTTAACAAAAAAAATGGAAAGCAATATTAAGGAGTTACCCCACCTTTGAACTTTTGGAAAAATATTTTTTTTCTTTTCCTCGAAATGATACCTTATATTCTTAAGAAATCACAAAGTATATTAATTTAAAACAATTCGATCGGCAAAATAAATTTTTGGCACTTGAAGCCATGCGCTTTCAAGCGGTTGGAGTCGTGCCTTTAAATTTTAAACCGGTTTTTCTCGAAACGACGTTTTTTAAAACGGTGCGCTCTTACAGCTCTTGACTAATTTGAATGTTTTTTAAACCACAATTTTCGTATATCTATCAGCTTGTGCGTGACATAGAATTTTCACGTAAGAAGGAATACTTTTTTTTATAACAATTAGATCAATCAGAAACATAGATAAAAACGTGATTTTTTGCGGAATCCTTCGCAGTTTTCAGACAATTTAGAACTTGAACAAAATCCTGCGTCACGCTATAGCTATTTGCCTATCTTCTTCTTATATATAAAAAAACGTGTATGTCTGTTTATATGAGGTTGGACGCCAAACCCTTTGTCCGATTTTAATGGGACTTTTTTTAAAATGTTCAGAAGCTTCCTGGGACGAGAATAGGCTATGTGAAAATATTACAATATCGCGACGAAAATACTAAAAAGGACAATTTGATTTTGCAATACATTTGTTTTTTTTAATTTAGGTTGGCATTGTGTACATTGTCAGATTAACTAATATTTTTTAGTTAATTGTTTTTGTCGAAAGGAAACACAAAAATTATAATTATATTATAATTATAAGTTTTATTTTATTGAAGCACACAAAATTTCATGAGAATCGGTCCAGCCGTTTCGGAGGAGTATGGTAACTAACATTGTGAAACTAGAATTTTATATATAAGAAGAAACTTATGTTTTACGTATTATGGGTGTTCTCATGAACGAGTCGATGAATCTGATTTTTACGTGTGTTATAGGTCAATGCGGAAGTTTTAAGCCTATTGCGATGAGTTTATATGAATTGGTTCGTGGGATTGTGAATATTGGTTTTTGTGTGAATATACTCCTCCGAAACGGCTAGACCGATTCTCATGAAATTTTGTGTGCTTATTGGGCAGGTCTGAGAATCGGCCAACATCTATTTTTTATACCCCTAAGAGATAAGGGTTGCCACTCCTAACATTTTTTTTTCATTTATCGACTATATCATCTATCGACCGCGAAGCCTTCCACACTCCTGTTTCGCGGACGGCGCGTTACGCAATATTTTTCAATCTGTGGTTTGTCTTGACTGAACGTGAAAAAATTAAAAAAAAAGACATCCTGTCGCCATTATAGGTTAACATTATTAGTGCTTACAATGCCGAGAAGAAAACTACCAAATCTCCATCAAACATGGTTAAAATGCAAAGATGGCGAGTGGTTGAAAATTTTATGATGAAATTAATCCAATCATTGGACGATGTTTTCCAATCGGAAAGATTCCAGATCTAGACGAGCGAGCGAAGCGAGCGTGCCGGAGCGCAGCGGAGGCCGGCTAGTTTATAATAAAAAATTTAGTTCGTTGCAATCAGACGAGAATTGTGCCCACTACACTGGAGTACCAGCTGTACTTAACCCGTTGGAGAGGCTTCGTTCAACTGACTAAACTGACGTTATTTTTCCATTAAAAAATCGATGCATTTTTAATAAACACACTAATGTATACTTATTGAAGCTGTTATTACGAATTTGTCCAACATTCTTCAGTTTTCATTCAAAAAAAATTCCCTAATATATTCACTGATTTTTGGTTGAATTTCAATTTTGTGTCTCGTTGCTACCATATTTTCATTTCTTTCATCTCGTTTATACTTTCGTGAACGATTAAAGCATGACCTTGCTGAACGCTCCCGGTCTTCGTCAGACTTCTCTGATCTCGATGCTCTACTTGCCCCATTTATGCGTGTCTTACGGCTTATATTGCTGCGTTACATACATACATTAATTTTTCTCCACCCAAATGTGTATTTGTAAGATTTTGAGGTCGAGAAATTCATATTTCACATTTATTTTGATTTTTGAAAGTCGCCATAAGGCGATTTTATGTATTTGTTTATTTTTTCCGAAAAGAAACGTGTTTTTTTTGCAAAATTCGCTTCGTTTTTTTATAAAAAAAAACCTAAAGATTAAAAATACATTTTATTTAAGAGTTCGGATAAAATCTTTAGACGTATTGTCAACTTACAAAAAAGCAAACTATTTTTCACGCTACTCTGGATACTGTATAGATTGTCAGATTATAGTTTTCAGGAATACATTTTTTGGTTAATGGTTAATGGTTACGGGTATCGGTTGTATTAATTTTTTAAACCCTAAGCCTTTAGGTACAAAGGGTAGATTTGTGCAATTAATGTAATGCACAAAAGGAGGCATGGCATACCAAATATACCAAAATGCTTATCATAACATCTGGTAGCATTTGACGCATGTCCGTTCGACTGTATGAGCACCTAGATCTCGGAGATTATAACAGCTGGTGACAGATGGAGTTTGTTGATTCATATCGATATTTTTCCCCGTTCCCCCTCAGAGATTTTCACTTTTTTTAAGCCACACATTTTAATATATTAATCTGCAATTTAACAGACCGTTGTTGTGACATGATCTGTGTGTAAAAAATTAACGAATTCCACCTATCATTGACTATAAACTTCGTCAATATTTGACTCTATGTAATTATGGTGACCTAGAATCACAATTTTTGGTTAGCTTATTTTAATGAACCAATCCAAACTGTATGGATGCGGACCCATCAACATATCACAACTTATAGGTGTAAATATCGTTTGGCAAAAAAAAAATCCAATTGGAAAATTCTAACGAATAACATTTTTTTTTGAGAAAAATGTACCTTGTCAGGCACCGCCACGACTGTATTAAATTTTGTATTTTTGTTTTTCGTAATCGAAACCTTTAATACTTATTGTTTCTTTTAGATACTTCCAGTACAGTAGACTGTACTATTAGTTCGGATAGCAAGGGCCAGGAGTGTTTGGACAATGTATGTCAAAGGTTGCTTATACATCAGCCTGAGTTCTTCGGCCTTCGATTCGTTGTTAAAGGTAAAGAAGACGAGTATAAATGGATTGACTTAGAACGCTCAATTAGCCGTCAACTAGAAAAATACGCTGCCGGCCTAAAGATCTATTTGCGTGTGCGGCATTACGTGAGAACAGGTGTGCGTCATCTGAGTGACGAGGCCACACGGTTTTATTATTTTTTACAGCTCAAAAGCGACATTTATGAGGGCAAAATTTCCTGTGACATTCGTACAGCCATACTGCTCGCGCTTTATTGTCGCCAAGCCGAGTATGACAGCTACCAGGGCGACAAACAAACTAAGGACTATCTCAAAAAATCGCTTGTTCTACCCCGAAATATGCAGGGTCTCGCAAACGACGACAATATGCTGGAAAGTCTGGTAATGGAGGTGCTGCAACAACATTCAGGCATTGCGCATTTAACTCAAAGTCAGGCCGAGGAAATGTACGTGCAGTGCTGTCAGCATCTAGATGGTTATGGCGAGGAGCGGTTTTCCGCCAAAGATACGTTGGGCAATGATTTGTTGTTAGGTTTAGCCATCAACGGAATGGTAGTAACTGCGGATAATGGCCGCCAGTATTTTCCCTGGAAGGATTTTCATACAGTTACCATTGAAAAGCGAACTATTAAAATTGAACAAAACAAGATGGACGGTGACGGCAGCATTGTGGGAAGCTTTATTTTCTTAGAGGCGGAAACCGCACGCTATTTCTGGAAACTGTGTATTACGCAACACAAGTTCTTTAAGCGATACATTGATAGAGCTGCAACGTCTAGCTTAGGAAGCGGAGCAGATGCAGAATCTTCCGCTCGAATAACCCGTAGCGGGGAAAGTATTGGCTATGTAGACTATGATTTTACCGAAGATGGAGCAGTTGCTTTAGTAGAACAGCATCACCATCAAGGCGTAAGCAGCGGATTGACCGATCGTGAAGAATATATTTCCGCACCACAGCTTCCAGGCAATATTTTACTATCCTCCAACATTTCACTGGCTGCAAGTCAAAATCTAAGTAGCCAGCTGCTGTCTCATAATATGCTCGAGAATCGAGGTCTTGTTCAGAGCACTTCATGCCTGGATCTAAGCAATAACAATCTTCACGGAAGTAGCACAAGCATGCTACACCATAACAATAATAATAATCACATCCTAATTGCTGACACGCATGAGCGAGAGCGTTTAAAAGCAATGTTACCTACCTATCGCCCAGCTCCAGACTACGAAACAGCCATACAACTGAAGTATCGAACAGCATCCGAGGAGCTCCACAATTTGAACACAAATGTTCCACATTTTTCTACAGCGAGCTACCCACTTAACACATCGAACGCGGGTGCTTACTATGCGGGCTCACAACCTGATGTTCATAGCACTAGTGTCTATGCTGAAGGTGATTTGTTTAACCACTTAACTGCTCATCGATATCCTGATGTAGCGCAAACAGCTGCCGCTCTGCATGCACATCCTCATATCAACCTTTATCGGGCACAACCGCAGCAGCCATCTGGTTATCTCGAATTAAGCCAATCTATCCAGATTGCCCGACATAAAGCGCCGCCTCCTTACCCGGTAAGCAGGATCAGCTCATCATCTACGCCCGACTTAGCAGTAGCATCACCGCGCCCACTACATGGTTACCGAAACTATGTTTCGGGCTCTTCCCCTGATTTAGTTTCTAATCGCAATCTTCTAAGTAACACTCCATTTATTCATATAAACACCGGAGTGCAAGGCAGCAATGTACCAACTTCATCAGGAGCTACAATGTTGCATCAATATATGGGGCATATTGGTCAATCGCAACCGTATCTGCCGCCTCATGGTACGTTTGAGAACCTTAACATGATTGAAGAACAGCCGTCTATTATGTCACAGCTTCGTCAGTCTGCTATGAGCCATATTACAAAGGCCGGTTTAAACCAAAGGTAAGGAAATCTTTATACATAAATTTATTTTATTTTTAACATGTGTCTTTATAAGCTATGAGCCACTTGCACCGAAATCACCCACTCTACCAACAATTGGTTATCGAAATTCTGCAAGCAGTAACCAATTGCCTGTACCACCAACCCCAAGCAGCTCTCATTTAAAATCGCAAAGCCACACACAGCAGCCAGTTCCAATGCAACGTAATACTATAGGCGGATCCATTGAACCTATCTATGAAAATGTACCACTTCCTCAATATGCTAATGTCGGCTCAAGCCCCGTGGATGTTTGTTTGTTGCAAAGCAACAGTGAGAAACGTTCATCAGGAGGTTGCACAGGTATAGGCATAACGCGACTTCGAGCAGGCTCAATAGAATCGGAGCCAACCGGGACTGCATTCTTGCCTAACACGTGTCAGTCAAAATGTCACTCAGCCAATGTGGTAAATCAACCCTCCATTGACCACACTGATGATGAAATAACCAAGAACATAAAAAAATATGGATCCGCTAAACGAGCAGCCAGTATCGAGGTACAGGTGCAAAATCCTCAGGTGCCAAAACGCAATACTCGTGCTAACTCGGCAGCACCAAGCACATGCACTACGCTGCCATCAAGTCAACATAGACTAGCTGCCTCTTCGATTTCTAAAGTTGATGTTATATCGCCGACAAATGAAACCTCACTACACAGTGAATCATTGCACAAGCAGTTTGGTGCTATAAATCTGTCCGCCTCTGCTAAGTCTTCGATAAACTTAACACTAGATAGAAGCAATACGACTTTAAACACCACCTCCTCATCTGTCGCAAGTAAAGATTTTAAGCGGAAAAAACGATGGAATATTTTATCGCGTAGTAAAACACCAGATAAACAAAAGTCAGCAACGTTAGGGCGCGAAAAAGCCAATAGTAACACCATGCAGCAAACAAAACTTGCTGCCAAAATGAAATTAATACAGGACGATTTAAATTTGCAGCATCGTTGGTCTACAGGCTTGACAAAGTCGAACCCGATTTCGGGTCAATATTCCAAAGATAAACTGGTAAGCTTTGGACAAAATAATATAGTAAACAGCACTGAATCTTTTATTTTAAGTGCCAGATTCTTAATGAAAAGATGCTTGATCGAGAGCTCTTTATGGAGTTTGAGTCCATACCTAAAAGGCGGGAGCACGCAAAGTATGATTGCGCATTACTGGGGGAAAACGAAACAAAGAATTTGGATCCCAATTTTTTACCGTACGATGATAATCGAGTGCGATTGACACCGTCCATGGATAATCGCCATGGTTACGTAAATGCTTCGTATATAACGGTATATTATGATAAATAGCTTTTTCTATAAATTCAGCGTTTTTTGAATATATTTTAGGCTACCGTAGGCACTAAGCAGCGTTTCTACATAGTTGCTCAGTCTCCACACGAGTCACATACGATGCGAATTTTCTGGCAATGCATTTGGGAAGCAGATGTGTATCTAGTTGTTCAGCTGGCCGAGGATATGTGCTATATACCGCTGACCCATCAAGAACGACTGGAGTTTGGGCAGGTTGGGACAAGTCTGCATGCATACTAAAGTAAATTTTAATCTTTTGCCATTGTAGTTCCAGGTGTATCAGGAATTTTCACAAACCACTGAATGTTGTACTACCAGCAAGTTACGCCTGTATCATGTACCCTCTCGTCGCTATCGCTCTGTGTGGCACCTGCAGTATGCTGATTGGGTAGAACAGAATTGTCCACGCGATGTTAATCATTTTCTTGATTTTCTCGAAGAGCTAAACTCGGTGCGATTGGCGTCGACACATGAGGTCCCACCTGGTCATAATACAAATCCACCGGTTTTAATACACTGTCTAGAAGGAGGAGGACGCTCTGGAGTAACATTGACCGCCGATCTACTGCTTTATACTCTGGATCACAATGAGGTCAAACTAATAACCAAAAGACACTTCCATAAAGAAAATAATTTTTTTTCATTATACTGTAGGATCTAGATATACCACGTGTCATTGGCCAACTTCGGCATCAGCGAGACAGCATTATACCTTCATTGGCGCAATATAAATATATTTATAATTTGCTTATCACCTATTTAAAACGCACAAGGCTTATTTGACATAAAACAAAACAATTTTATAAATATTTTAAAATTTTAGTTCAACAAACATCAAAAGTGTTCCACAGCTACTATATTGTTAAATAATTATTATTAAAAATTTTATAACAAATACACTAAAGATCGTTGGTTATAATTTAGTAATTATTACAGGTTTTCCTATTAAAATGTGGTTGGTTTGGTTTTGTTTTTGAATGATATATTTTTTACTATAAAACTCATGTTTTCTAGATAAAATTAATTCAAGACTTTGAATGTTCTACCATTTTCATATAATTTGGTCCATCGCTTGGGAATCTACAAAAACTTTTGTTACAATATCTTCATGGTTTAATATTGGCATCAAAAACAACCATCACTGGTTTGTATCCGACCTGCAAGAACGTTTTGTGACCAAACGTTTGCGATCGTTTTTTTTAAAGAAGTTTTGTTTTCGTGTCTGCGTCTAGCGCTTAAAGCTCGCTATTCAAAACTTTATAGTTAGATGTAAAAAAAAAATCTTTTCAGCTCAGACAGGAATATTTTGTAAAGTTATGAATTCAAAATTTAGGTGTTTTGTTGTTGTGTAGTCAAGAAAAACTGATTTTAGTTTTGTTTAACCAAAACAAATTTTTTTTATACCATTTACCTTATGGTGCAAAGGGTGTATTATGCTTGTGAATGCCGAAATAATTTACATACAGAAATAGACGTTGGAGGCCCTCAGTTTTTTAGAGTTACCCACCACAGTATCAAATTTGTTCAAAATCAGTTGGTATATTGCAGTTGCAATAGGCCCGATCGGTCAAAAAAGTCGTTTTTAAATTCGTGTGTGTTTCATATGTTTATGAAGATTTTGTACCAAATTTTGTGTTTCCGATACTTTTTGTCAGAATCGAAATCTAACACATGACTGTTTATTCTTGATCAGCTTCAACAGCTGAATTCTCTATCCTTAGTAGCTCAGAGACTAAAAGGAGAGCTATGAAGCTGACATTTCACAAAAAAATGCGATATCTTTTACCTTATTATCTTGTAGGATAATTTGGCGGTTTACACCCATACAATAACAGTGCAAGGAATAGAAATTGGTTTTAATTTACAACCGAATTTTATGACATTTTTAAATATTAACATTGCACAACAGCATGTGTGATAACTGGGTTATGTTACATGATCTTAGCCTAGTTTTTTATGACGATTTCAAATTTGTAACTAATATTTCAGTATCAGCTCTTGTAAAAAAAAACATGTGTCATGGGTTTTTTTATAATAAAACGCTATATACATATTAAGAGAAAATCGTATTTTATAGTACTCAAGTTAAAAAACTTTCTTTTATTTAATTTCCTCTTTGAAGTTGAAGGAAGAGAACTGTTCTGAATGATCCACCAATAGTCAGCCATCATGTGTGCGTTCCAGTAGCCTTGATAGCGTTCCTCCATGGTACGAAGGTCCTGGTGGAATCGCTCACCCTGTTCTTCACTTAGATCTCCAAGATTGGCGGGAAATAGTCAAGGTGGTTTTGAAGAAAGTGAATCATTAGTTTTTTGACGTATTGAGAATAGTCAGAACTTTTTGTATTTTCCAAAAAATTTTGATCAAGCCAAACAAATTCATTCCATGCCTTTTTCTCAATCTCTGTCATATTGTCCGTAAAATTTGAGTCTTTTATTAAAGATCTTATTTGTGGACCGTCAAAAATTCCGCTTTTATCTTTTCTGTACTGAGTTTTGGAAACTTTTTTGATAGAAAAAAGAAACAATTTCCATTTTTGCCAAAAATATTTGAGGAGATTTTGTTCTCTTGTACGGTAATAAAAAATGTTAGTTTCCTTTGTTACTAAGTTTCGTTCTTTTAGCCTAGAAGCCAATATTTCAGAAGCAGACTTAGACAGACCCAAATTTCTGATAAGCTCGATCAAAAAATCTTGGTTGAATGGTTTTGGCGTTTCCAGGTCGCATTCAAAGTCACTATCACTACTGTCAGTATTCGCTTCTAACTGTATAGGCTCCATCTCAGCCTTCCAGACCATGGCGGTTTCATATCTAAATTTATTCCTTTTCTTATTTGTCCACAAACGTAGAAACTCACATTTTGCGTACCATTTGCCGAATACAAAGCTAATTTTTCATATCCAGCGTGTGACCGAAGTAATTTCTGTAAGCCTCTTTTACAAACGGTGTCAGCTTTAATCGGCATTCTTTAAACATATATTCTCCTCAAATGAAACAAAAATGAAGGGTAAAGGTCTAGAAGCACGGCTTTTGCGAAAAATGGAGGAATTTCCAATTTTTTGCTTTTATTGCTTTCTTTGGTAATTAAATAGAAGATTGAGACCGGCGGAGCCCAAATCAGACGATTGTTTCTTATAGAAAAAGACAAAAATGTTACTCGATTTCTTGATTTTGCACTAGTCAAATGTCAACAATGAATCTGCGTAATTATGTGCGCGCGTTGTGTGTATCGACGAAGCTAAGTTTGGCAAGAGAAAATACAACCGCGGACGAATGATCGACGGGCAATGGATTTTGGGGTTTCGAAAGAGAATCTAAAGAACTGTTCCCCGTGGCTGTTCCTAGAACGAACTCTGCTCAGTATTATCAAGAAAAATCGCGCGATGTTCCACGAGGAACAGTTCTTTAGATTCTCTTCGAAACCCCCAAAATCCATTGCCCGTACTCGAACGAGAATAGAACGTCGACAAATGTCAAATCACTGAACATAGATCACACAACGCGCGACATAACGATATAGTAGCTGATTCATTGTTGACATTTGACTAGTGCAAAATCAAGAAATCGAGTACCATTTTTGTCTTTTTCTATAAGAAACAATCGTCTGATTTGGGCTCCGCCGGTCTCAATCTTCTATTTAATTACCAAAGAAAGCAATAAAAGCAAAAAATTTGAAATTCCTCCACTTTTCGCAAAAGCCGTGCTTCTAGACCTTTACCAAATGAAGAAACACAGAAACTCGTCTTGATGATACCATATCAAATTATATTAAAAAAAAAGTTTTATTTATGATTTATCACAAAACTAGTAATGAAACACCGCGAATTACTGACGAAAGCTGTAACTCCTAAACAAGAGCTGGTACAAATTATATGAGGGTATATTTAGAATCAGCGACGTAGAATTAGTAAACATCACTTTATAAAATTCATCAAACAAAAGTTGCAATTTTGTTGTGCAGTGTCATCGTATGCATCCATAGTGTATATTTCAAAAAGTATAAAATTCATAAAGAGTAGAACCCTCGATACTTCTGAAAAGTACTCAGTGGCCACTTTGCTAGCGCATATGAGCGTATTCTATCTGTGTCTATTGACGAAAATGTGTCTGTCAAAATGTATAATTTTTTTTTGAAGAAAGCAAATATATTTTTATAGCCTGTACTAAAAAGTTTGCATTTATTTTGCTGATATGGATATAGAAAATTAAAATAAATTTAGTCGCATCATTTAACAGCTATGCATTCACAATTTTCTATTGCTTCTGCTGCGTACCAAAGAATATATATTTGTATAGTATATTCTTTGCCCATTCATAAATATAAAGGGTTTTTCAATAAGAGCGCAACAAAAGTTTAAATAAAACAAAAACGGTTTTGGATATCAAACTACGGGCACGCTTGCAGAAGTCCTCAGTCCAATTTTTGGCGGTTTTCAAGCATAAATTGGCCGATACTGCTGCATTTTCACGTTCGATATTCGTACGAAGTTCATCAATCGTCGCTGGCGTCTTGTTGGCATAGACCATAGACTTGACGTAACCCCACAGGAAATAGTCTAACGGCGTCAAATCACACGACCGAGGCGGCCAATTGACTGGGCCATTTCGTGAGATAACACGTACCCCAAACTTGGTTTTCAATAAATCGATTGTGACAAACCATATATTGGCCAAGTCCATATCATCCAATTCGGGCCAAAAATATTCGGTTATAATTGAGCTCATTAACCGCACCAAACTAATTTTTCGGGATGCAATGGTGACTCATGGAGTACGTGTGGATTACTGCCTGACCAATAATGCATATTTTGCTTATTGACGAAGCCATTCAGCCAGAAATGAGCCTCATCGCTGAAGATGATTTTTCAATCAAAATCCGGATCATTTTTAAGTTGTTTCTCAGCCCAATTCACGAACATACAACGCTTCTGGTGGTCAAGCGGCTTCAGTTCTTGCGTCAATTTGATCTTGTAAGGATGTAGGCCGAGATCTTTTCGCAAAATTCACCACAACGACGTCACAGAGATGCCCAACGCTTGAGAACGACGTGTGAGAGACTGATTTGGGTCTTCCTCAATTGATGCGACAGCAATATTTTCGACGCTACGGGCACTTTTTTGTCTCACTGGCACGGGAACATTTTGTACTGTGCCTGTGGATTCAAATTTTTCCACTAGACGCTCAATTGTTGATCTGGTAGGACAAATATGACGACCATAAATTGGACGTAGCGCTGTTAAAGTTGAAGCCACTGACTCCGAATTTAGGTAGTAAATTTTAATAATTTCGACTCGTTGGATCGTATATCTTTCCATGATGAAGTGGCAAACCTTACTGATGAGAAATGTCAAGAGAGCGGGAAAAATATGGCGTCGTTTGCTGTCTATCGGTCTACTTTTGTAGCGTCCTTATTAAAAACCCGATATATGTAATTCACTAAAGGAAACATATGTGTGTACCTAGCAGAAGCAAATGACCAATATTTGACCAATTTCAAGCAAACGAGCAGTGTTGCCGAGTTTCTGCTATGTGCGTTCATTGCGTGTGTGCAAGTGTTAATGTGCACCTTCGCTTTGAAGCTCTTGAATTCTTGTTAATGGAGATGCTTAAAAACTGAAATTGAATAAAATACAAAAATTTGATCTTTCATAATTTTAATATGGATTTTACTAATATTATTTTTATAGCATTAGCTAATTTTTATTTATTGCTGCAAAGTACATATTTTTATAATAAATCCTTAATAGCTGTTATTTTTTTCCACTTGTTGATAATGATCCTTGCTGCCTTCAGGGCAGCACAGCGAACTTCATATAGGTATATATGAGGTTATGTTGTGGTATGGAAGCAATAGCGAGACTTGGGTACCAACACCGTGATACCCATGCAGACACTCAAGCAAAACGAAACTTCATATAAAAAAATACCTCTCAAACCTTTGATTCCAAAACATTCTCCGAGTTTGTATGTAGATCAGTGTTGGTTGATTTTTAGTTTTTGACGCCAAAACCTCGCCATAGATGGCACTATCAGCAAAAATCAGCTGTTTGGATTTGGCGCCTTGAACAAAATTTAAGTTCAAGTAGTTATATTGAACATGATAAATAATGGCTGGTCGACAAAATCGTTGCGGATCGTTGGAAAATTATAAGAAAATTGCTATAATACTAAAATAAGTCAATTGTAACATTAAAGTGCTTTAAAACACGTCTATGCAAAATTATCTACACTCAGCTCTGCACATTAACTATGGGTTCACCGAAACCCTCCGCCTTTTATTGGGTTTTGCCTCCTGTCGTCGCTTTGTTTCTTCATCCAATATTGCAATTGCAATGTATGCCATTATTATGGCATTGTTTACACAAAATATCATAAATAATAAAAGTTCATGTTTTAGAATCTTATTTCGCTCTTTTATATATTTGCTATTTGTAAACAAAAAGCAGCTGATTATTGACAATTATTTCGATAAATTGCACATTTTGTTAAATTTTATAAAATAACTGTATTTTTGCTAGGTGGCTTTTTTCTTGTCTCCGTCTATCCCTTAAATAAAAATATACCGATTGGCTGTCAGATAAAATGTATGTTTTTATTCTTTTTTATAGTTTCTGTGTTAGAGTGTTTATTGCAAAGAGTTCGGCATTGAATATTTTTGGAAACGGGGACCGACTACCCCTGCACCTACTCCTTCGTTCGTTTTGGAAACACCAGTATACCTCTTCCTTTCACGCCACTCCCAGGTGATTTAAAGAGCATCCTTGTATTCCCGTTTATGATGAATGTTATGTCCTCAGCATATTCGATGGTTTTTGGCAGTGAAGCAGATCATCAACTAGAATAGACCACAACAGTGGAGATAATACATCTCCTTGTGGACATCCTTTGACTGCAATAACACTGATCGAGATATTACCGAGTTATCAGAGCTTCAGTGATTTGTGGATTCTTTCCGTTCCCGGTACGTCCATTGGGTTTTCGCAAAAGCTCATCCAAGATTTCCTTTTGGACTCAATTTCTTGTTGTAGTTTGGTAGAGTCACTCGATATTGCTAATTTTCTAGATTTTTACTATAGTTAACCCAGTTTGTTGCTCTCGGTGAGCAGTTAAATTTAAATAGGCTGTTCAATTTCAACCTCAAATAGAATGTGATTATGAACAGAGAAGGATGCTGCCTGCGAGACTCTCCAGTCTTTGATCATACCATGAATGTGAAGAGTAGTAAGGGTAGAATCTACGACCTTTTCCTCTATAGCATTTGTAAAAGTGGGGTAGTTATTATTAGCTATGGCTACGTTATTAGTAAATATGTATTTTATGAGAGACTCATCACTCTTGCTTATGTCGGAGCTCCCCTAGACGATATTGTGGAAGTTTGTGTCACAGGGGTATATATATGAGCGGTATATTCTTCCCCAAGCACCACTATATCCGACGAATCACTGTGTTGCTCGGTGCTGTTTTTTTGCTCACCCGGGAAGTAGCCGAAGTAGGCGATAACTTCCTCTTTGAGTGCCTCCAGGGGGTTGACTTCCATGAGTATGGCTGTTGCGTCGCCATCCACAAAATCTGAGATTTCGAAAAATTTTCTATTTTCGTCTATAAAAATCGCCGCCTGGGTCCGCTTTTACAACATAGATCAACTTACCGTGTTTGTTTGTCGGGCCGCATATCTTACCCGCCCTGATCCAGGACTCGTGGATTAGCCCTATTTGTGAGCTACCCTAAGTAAGCCTCCTATCTTTACCCAAAGTCCTCCCTTCGACCAACCAACCCTAGACATAGGAGGGACCTTTATACGCTGCCTTTGCCAAGATGCTAAAGGTAGCAATTGTGCCTGAGGAATACCCTCAGGTGATTCTTAACAGTGAGGAACTCTCACTGCTTGAGGAAGCGATACTGGAAGAATTTGTATCATAGGGTTGGGACTCCCCAATTTCGTTTGATGGGATGCACTTCAGGGTGGACCATATGGTAGTAGACTGCACCTACGAAGGGTTGGCTGAGTGGTAGCAGCTGGCAGCACCCTCCCTGCGTATGTGGAAAGGAGCTCCGCTAGAGGTGAAGATGGGCGACGACATACCGTCGGCGCATAGCATCACCATCTTTTGCCGTAGGATTCGAGAGAAGCTAACGGAATGGGTTTTGTAGCTCATCCAAAAGCAGAACCGTCTGAGCACAGAACACTGGAGGCAATTGTCGAGAAGAGCGAAGGAGGTGGTTTACTGCTCGTCCTTGGCATTAACGACAGTTCTTGCGCCGAGATCGTACGGACTGATCACAAACTCAAATTTAGGTTTGGTAGTATACCAATCAAGAGTTTAAGGAAAGACAAGACGACTGCCAATTCTGATACGCCGGCCCCACTTCCCCTGTCTGCTGCGGAAGAGGAGGGATTTAACCACCGACGCCCTAGCAGATATGGATGAGGAGTTGAACGTAACCGTGATCGAGGCGGGTGGCGACATTAGAGACCAACCTCCAATGTTTTCGCAGAAACTGGCCATGGAGCTGGGCACAGAAGCTGATTGTGATCTGAAGACAGCCTCCATACCTCAGACGCCGATGATGGAGCCGATCGTATGATCGGAAGTAATTGGATAGCCCAGTTGAACATCCACCGTGCCAAAGCGGCCTCCGTCGTGCTGGCCATAGGGACCTGAAGTCACATATAAGTGACTGGCATATTAAGCACATCCTTTAAGTGTGTTTTGCTTGTGAGCTTATATCGGGAGTCCAATACCTGACTGTAGTTTACAAAGCTTTAGTTTTCAACTATAATATAGGCTGTACACATGGTAGAATTAATAAGGTAGAGTAAGTTTTGCTTAAGGCTCTCTTAGCTGGTGCCATATTTTTCATTGTTGATGCGAATGTCTGTGAGGTAGCTTGTGTCGGCTGTTTTTGTGTATGCAAACGCAAGAGTTGTTGTTGTATGTATAGTGGCTATGCAACAGCAACGAATATTGCATGTTTTTATTTGAAGCAGTAGCACGCATACAAATGTATTAAATATGGTTTGCTATGCGTGGTGTGAAAATACGGCATAGCAACAAGTATTATCTTAAAGCCAATGAAAATTGATTAACAATTTAATATTCAGAATATTAATTAATAATTTAATATTCAGAATATAATTTAATATTCATTGCAGTAATTCTACCATGGATACATGGTGCCATATTTTTCATTGTTGATGCGAGTGTCAGTGTGTATGCGTCAGCCTGTGTGCTGCTTCTCTCGCATGTTTTTGCTCTCACAAAATTTATGGTGCCGAGAGAGTAAACTTACTCTACCTTATTATTTCTACCATGGGCTGTACATCCTTGGCAATCATTTCCGTCTGCTGCAATCACATGCCTGCCTTACAGTGCTCGACACACTGAATGTGAGGGAGCCCCAAAGCTTACCTTAAATTCGACACCTAGTCAAAATACTTCACAAGTTCAGTATGAACACGGTAATTGCAACCCTCGATACATGCATTTCCTCCATTTTTGCAACACTTTGAAATATAGCATTGTAACCTTTTTTTCTATTTCTAAAAGAGCTTCGTGAGATGACTATTATAATAAACCTTAATAAGAATAAAGACCAGACAACAATAATCGATATTTTTAAATAAAATATTTTTTTAATAAAAAATACACTTTTTGTTTCATCAAATGGTTTTTATTTAAAATTTTTCTAGTTATATATTTTTCCTTGCGGATTGCAACATCCTCAATAATTGCAATTACCTAGATTTCTATTAGTTGCGGTTACCGAGTTCATATTGTACTTTAAAAGTAAGCACCTCTTTGAAGAAAGCTATCTATTTCCCTTTATTGTAGTATCACTATTTCAATCAATTTGTTCACAAATATTTTATTTTTCAGACGCCACAAATAAACGCGTAAATTTTTCATTTTGTTGATGTGAAAACCAAACTATTAATGGCACGTGCACTATCGAAAATGTCTGGCTGTTATCAATGGCAGCCTATAGTGCTATCGATATTTCTCCACCCCTAACGGTAATTGGCGTAGATCGTTGGGTACCCCTTCTTATCTATTGAACTAAGGAAAATTAGATTCCAATCACTGGATCATAATTTGCAGAGGAGCTGATACATGTGCTTCATGAGCTTCTCGTCATCACTATCAGCTCCGGTAGCTTTGCTGTGAAAAATTCTACCATCAGTGATTGCTTCTTCTTGACCTCTTTTTGTGTTGGCTGCATTGCTGTCAGCGTTAAGCAGATTAGAAAAGTGATCACTTCTTATACTTAGCCTACTTTGGACATCTGTGGCTAGATGTCTTCAGCTTCTTTGTACGAACCGGCCACTGTCTGACAACATTGAGTATGACATGTTACTTTTGGGTATTCCGGCAATTTTTGCGCTTAAAGAGACTTTTCTCTGATCGCCATCTCGTGGCAACTGTTCGCAGTGTTGCCTGGTAGACTGCATTCTTTTCGCCAGTTGCCGGGTGACTTATCATGTCATCCATTGTAGTATACTCTATGTAATGAGCACCGAGAGTGAGGAAGCGAAGTCTTTGGCTATCTTAAGTATGACAACATGCAAACGATTAGCGGCTGCATTTAGGAATGACCAGTAAGTAGGAGCTTTACTGGATAAAGATGGGAACTCATGACCCTTTATTTCCCCAAGAAGTCCTCAATCTAGTTTTTCCATAGACTAGGGGAAGCGGTGAAATATTACTTTAAACGTGTGGTCAGCGAAGGCAGATTTACGATTGAGGAGTTTACAGATCTGCTTTGCCTAAAAGAAGCAGTGTTAAACACGAGGCCGATGGCAGCATACGGACATATTAACGAAGTTGGACTTTTGAACAAATCATCAAAGCTGTCGAGGGACCCAACAATATAGTCGAATTAGTAAGAGTGAAGACTGCTGATAGAGTAGTAAAAAAGTGAATTTCAAAGACTAAGCTAAACAAGATAAACAATTGCGCCTACTATCGTTTTTCAAAAGCAGACTCTCAACATGGCTTTTTAAGCGTCGGTCCAATTCTACTAACCTTTTCAAACTTCCTTCTCTGATTTACAATGGTTATTTTAACAAAATGCAAGCTGATGCCGCTTATACTGCCTTCCGTATGGCATATGACTCGGTGAATCACTGTTTTCTTGTTTCGCGTCTAGGGTTTCTTTGTACTATTCCTCTAACCGTGTCAGTAAGTATGTCACGGCCTTATATTGAGGAATCTTTTCAAGCTTTTGTTTACTATTTGTATAGATTATACACTTAAATTTACTCTAGTATAGCTTATACGTAGTCAAAGTTTGCTATGCCTATAGGTTAATCGATAGCGTGGTACGGTTCGTATTGTACTGACTCCACTCTTGCCAGCGGTCGTCTTCTTATTCAAATTGATATGTAACTTATATAATAAAAGCTGTGTTGTAAGCAGCAGCGTACTTAAAACTAGGTATATAAAGTGTACATGAAAATGTGAGCTGTCAAATTTATGTACATGGGAACAAAATTAATACTTGACACGGGATCGATAATACACCAAATCCGTATTCAAGTGCAGCCATTTGAACCCTTAGGTTGCATGCGTAATATTAGGTTTGCGAAAAAGTTCGTTTACAAATTGTCGCTAGATAGCTTTTAAATGTAATATCTCTGGTAATATAAATTGGAAGTAGCCAAGCTATAGCTTGTTTGAAAGGTGACATTTTTTGTTTGTTAGAAAACATTATTAAAATCGCATTGCTCTGTGAAAAGTTATATACATACGTGCAAAAATGATGTTTGGATGCCACACAAGTGGACCACGTACGACAATAATGTGCGAAAAAAATCATGGTCGAAGCAAGATGAAGCTTCCCTAACGGTAGAAAAGTCAGGATTGACACCAAGATAAGTAATGCTGCATTTTTGGATGGATTGGAAAGGAATAGTTCATTATGAGCTTTTTGAACCCGGTGAAACGATTGATTCTGTTCGCTACTGTCAACAATTAAAGAGATTTTAGCAAGCAATTCAATTAAAGCTTCCAAAATTGATTAACAAAAAACATAAACGTCTTTGATAAGCCGGATAAAACTAAGAGAGATGGGCTGGGTAGTTTTGATGCTCCCCAATATAGCCCAGACCTTGTACCTTCAGATTATCATTTGTTTCGATTTCTGCAGAATCTTTTAATTGTGCAAATTTAAGCTCCTTGGAGGCCTGCAAAACACACTGGGATCAGTTTTTCGTTTATAAAATCAATAGTTTTGTACATATGGAATTATGGTCTTAACTCAAAAATGTCAAAAGGTTATCGATTAAAACGACACATGTTTCGTTTGATACAGTTGTTATAAATATGTGTATGAAAAACGTCTTTTCTTTTTGTTCAAATTTGTAGCCGAACTTTTTCGAATACGTAATATTAACGATTCTACACATATACAGGCCATTGATCCTATATAATAAGTATAGTCACAAACTATCCATTTCATGTTGTTTGTTTAGTGTGTTGTGTGCCTATCAGAAATGCCGTGGATACAACTAAGGAAGCTGTAGTGCCCTCAGTATCCACGGTACCACAAAATTCGCCTGCTAGTGCTAAATTAAACCCGCAACCCACAACTAGCAAAGCTGCTGGGCTAGCTAAGGTGGGTCGCGGCACTGCTACCAGCATCCGTAAAATGGCGGACAAGTTACCGAAGGGAGCTCATGGAAAAGGGTTTCGCCGAGGCAAGCGGGACAGCCTCGTTCAAAGCTCCATGCGGAGCTCCAATGAGCGCCATTAGGGTGCTCCAGGCGAACCTGCACCACGCTAAAGCAGCGTCAGCTACCCTATGCAGGACCTTCACCGAAAACAAAAACGACCTAGCGCTCATTCAGGAGCCTTGGTCGGTGGGTGTCTATTCCGAGGATTAAATGTCAAAACAAGTAAGTTGTTATATGTCCGTCAAGTGGTTGTGCCTCGCGCTGCGATGCTTATTGACAATGGTGTCAATTATCTTCCCTTAACGAATTTTATTTCCAGAGACCTAGTAGCTGCGCTAGTCCAAGTTGCCACGGACACGGGTACCAGGGAAATAGTTGTGGCGGCTGCCTATTTCCCTGGTGACACAGCTGATGTCCCACCAACAGAGGTCAAGCGGCTCGTTGACCACTGCAGTCAACGAAAGATCCAGTTTGTCGTCGGCTGCGATGCTAACGCTCACCATACCATCTGGGGTAGTAGTAACGTCAACGCTAGAGGTGAATTTTTTTTTAGAATATTTATTGTGTAGTCAAATAAATGTTGTAAATAGAGGAAACAAGCCCACATTTGTAAATGCTATCAGAGAAGAAGTATTAGATCCCACCCTGGCTAGCAACTGCCTGTCTGGCCTTACAAGTAACTGAAGGGTAACCAATGAGGCCACACTTTCAGACCATCAACATATTAGGTTTTATTTGCTGGGGCGTTTAGACTTAGGGCAGAGGGTCTTTAATCCAAAGTAGACCAACTGGACTTATTATCAAACACTGGTCGAACATGCGGTCGACTTGTTAGTCTCCACATCAACTCGGTAGACGAGATTGATTTGGCTGCAAACCAGCTTGAAGATGTGCTGATCTCCTCTTTCCAAGCCAGTACGGTTGAGCGCTCTTAACAGTCGAAACGCGAGGTTCCCTGGTGGAAAGCCAACCTAACGGCTAAAAGGAGTACTGTTAGGAGACTCTTCAATAAAGCTAGAAAAACCAGTCAATGGGAAGAGTACAAGACTGCTCTCACTGGCTACAACAAGGACATCAGAAACTCTAAAAGGGAAACCTGGAAGAACTTCTGTAATAATGTCCAAAGCCTTACGGAAGCGGCAAGACTTCAGCGAGTCATGGCCAAAGAGTCCTCAAACGGGGTGGGTTTGTTGAGCTGGAGTGATGGCTCCTTCACTTCAGACCTAGGAAAACTTTGGAGCTTTTACTCCAAACTCACTTTCCAGGCTCTGCCAGAATATCTGGCACTATTTTCGATGCCGACAAAGTAAGATGGGCAATTGGCTCATTTGAACCTTTCAAGGCACCTGGTGGGGACAGAATTTTTCCAGCACTTCTCCAGAAATGTCTGGATTTTATTCTAAACCTAAGCTTTGACTGGGGATACATACCTCACTCTTGGAGAAGAGTACGGGTTGTCTTCATCCCCAAAAATGGCAACAGGCCAATAGACAAGCCCAATTCATACAGACCAATCAGTCTAACATCATTCCTTCTGAAAACAGTAGACAGACACTTCTCGATCTGCACATCAGAAACAAACTGCATGCCGCGAACCTGCTGCATCCAATGCAGTTTGCATATTCCAAAGGGAAGTCAACAGAGGTTGCCTTATACCACCTAGTCAGAAAGATTTAAAACGCTTTCGACTCCAAGAACATAGCTTTGTGCGCATTCCTGGATGTCGAGGGAGCTTTCGACAATAGTGACTTTGGTTCTATCTCTAGAGCGTTGGCCCGTAAGAACATAGTACCACATGTGACCTCATGGATTGAATCCATGCTCCAACAGAGGGACATAACTTCATCTATACACGGTACAACAGTCAGCATAAGAGCTGTAAAGGATTGTCCACAAGAAGGTGTGTTATCTCCCTTGGTATGCTCTCTCGTAATCGATGAACTTTAAATTAAGCTGATAAGGCTTGGTTATAAGGTCATTGGGTACGCAGACGACCTGGCCATCATAGTGACGGGTAAATACGAGAGCAGCATCAGGGAGATTATGGATAATGCTCTTCAAATTACCCTTAACTGGTGTCTAAGTGCAGGGCTTAGCATCAACCCCCAAAAAGCTGTGATTGTTCCCTTCACGAAGAGATACAACATGCAGCTTCAAAACCTTTCTATAAACAACACTGAGGTGGAGTATTCAGACCAAGTCAAATATCTAGGTGTGGTCCTAGACAAAAGACTCAACTGGAACTCCCACTTAGAACAAATGCTCTCCAAAGCTACTCGAGCCATGTGGGCCTGTAGAAAATTCCTTGACAGCACATGGGGCTTCAGCCCTCGTATTATAGAATGGATATACCGTATGATGGTACGGCCTATCGTCACATATGCAGCTCTTGTGTGGTGGCCCAAGACGCAGCAAAACTGTGGCCATCAATAAATGCAGCAAGCTTCAAAGGCTAGTATGCATATCTCTCTCGGGAGCGATGCGTACCTGTCCGACAGCTGTCATGGAGTCAGTCCTTGGACTCACACCACTTCATATTTTCATTAAAAAGTCAGCCATGCAGAGTCTACTACGTATCCAGATCACATCTGGACTCTTAGCAAGTGACTTGAACTTTTCCACAACAGGAAATTTATATCTCTTCTCCCTAGTCGGGAGACTTGGGATGATGGCAGCCCCTGTGGAAACCCCCGATGGTTCACGGATGGGTCCAAAACTGAGCAGGGTGTAGGTGTTGAAATCGTTGGACCCAACACCAGAATCTCTACCGCATTGGGCATCTGGCCCAGCTTCATTCAAGCGTAGATTCATGCCATTGAGATCTGCGTCCTTAATATCCTTCTCAAGGGAACATGGGGCGCAAACATATGTATTTTTCAGATAGCCAAGCTGACGTACCGACTGTTACGAAGTAAGAAGCGAAATAACGAGAAATTACGGCTTCAACGGTTGGATTTTGCTTGTGATCGTAACGACCTGAAGAGTCTCTACAACGAGGTCAAAATTTATAAAGCGGGCTCTCAGCATTTTCCAACCTCTTGCTGCTACGACGAAATGGGTAACCTGTTACTGCGGATGACGACATTCGGCAAAGATGGAAACGTCACTTCAGCAATCTCCTGGGTAACGACGGCGGAAACGAAACATCAGAGGACTTTGAAATCAGCTCTGAGTCAAGTGAGTAGGTTCTATCACTGAGTCTGGAGGAGGTCCAACTCTCAATCAAGCGCCTTAAGAACAACTAGGGTTCAGATGGAATACAGGCCGAGCTAACAAAAGCCGCGGGCCCCGAATTCGAGAAATTTCTACATAGCCTCATGGTAAGAATTTGGGAAGAGATCTGTATGCCAGAGGACTGGAATCTTGGTCTCATCTGCCCCATATACGAAAAGGGCGAAAAGAAGGTATGCCAAAACTATAGAGGTATATGCTTGCTGAACACAGCGATAAGGTCTTATCCAGTATTTTGTGTGAAAGACTGAAACGATGTATGGCTGGCACGATAGGAGATTACTAATACGGTTTCAGATCAGGCAAGTTAACTACGCACAAAATCTTCGCTCTGCGCATGATCCTCGAGATGACGCTAGAACGCAACATCGTTGCACACCACATGTTCATCGACTTTCGACAAGCATACGGCAGCCTAATCAGGGATTATTTTTTTGTCGCTTTTGGGCTTTCCCAGCAACCTCACAAGCCTAAACCAACTGACGCTCAAAAATGCAACACGCGCAATTAAGGTTTACGGGGTGTATCGGGACGGTTCGTTTACGGCAAGCTTTCGTGGCTATAGAAGAGAACGCCGGTGAAATGGGTCTGAAGGTAAACAAAGGCAAGACCAAATACATGGTGGCGACAAAGACTGCTTTTAGCCAGCACAGGTTGAGCAGTTCGTATACCTCAGCTCGCTTGTCACCTCTAACAACAACAGCACACTCGAAATTAAACGCAGAATACTGATCGACAACCGTTGCGCGTTTGGCTTGACCAATGTGCTCAGATCAAAAACAAAATCCCGAAGTATAAAGATAGATCTGTACAAGAAACTGATTGTTCTTATCGCTATCTACGGCGCCGAAACCTGGCAGCCCCCACCCTACGAATGTGGAAAGAAGTACCACCGTCGGCGCACAATTTCACCATCTTCTGCCCTAGGACTGGAGAAAAGCTGACGGAATCCAAAAATGCCGCACGTTAAAGTCGAGCGCGGACAACTTTGGGATACCCTGTTCCACTAGTCCACTAGTTCTAGTCACCCTCATCATACTTTACGTAACTTTGGGGGGACTCCGACATTACCTTCTGTATACAAACTAAATATACCCTTTGTACCATACGGTACAAGTATAAAAACAGAGCCGTCTGAGTACTATGCACTGGAAGAAGTTGTCGAGGAACACAGCTCCTGAGCCGAGATAATATATACCAGTATGCAAGCAGGACGGCTGCCAAAGAAGTAAGTGAGCCAGCCTCACTTCCCCAATCTGTAGTGATAGAGGAGGGACTCAACACTTCTGACTCCCTAGTAGTTTTGGCCGAAGATGAGGAGCTGAATGTGAAAGTGATCTACGTGATCGACGACAAGCCTCCTATGTCTTCGCGAGGAAGCAAAGGGAGATCTGGAGACAAACTCCTGAAGGAAAGGAGTTGTTGTAGCCTCGGTGTAACTTTGCGGGAGATGAATTCTGCCCGAGGTACAACCAGTCGTGGCAGTCATAGGATCGATGCAAATGCGCATCACGGAAGCACGGGCATAAATCCTAGAGGTGAGACTTTTTTAGAATTTATTTCAAGTAGCAATCTAGGAATCCTAAGCGTCGGCAGTGTAACGAGGATGAGATCCGAGGTTCTTGATATAACTCTGGCCAGAAGGGCGCTCAAGCCACATACAATATAAGTAACTGGCATATAGAAGTCTATGTCAGACCAAAAAATTATTAGATTTAAATTAGGGCAACCTCAGAAAACATTAAAGGAAAAGGATTTGTCCGCAAAAACTAGCCAGCAGATCAGGAGATCAGAAAGACTTAGAGAACAGAACATTCTTTAAGTGAAGACGCAAGATTTTCAAATGGAAATCCAGACGCGAATCTAACACTCCAGAAATCAGAAAGCTGTTTTACAATAAGGAGAAATTAGAACTCCTCTTGGCCACGCACGTTGGTACACATCCAGTCCTTCTAAAAAAAGGAATGCACAATCTCTTGACCTCTATAAGGGAAGTACTGGTTAGCAGTTTTGCGCTAAGACACATAACTAAAGCATGGAGTATACATAGAGAGGGAATAAAGACATGGGGAATCCAGGGTCGTACAAAACGTTGAAAAAGCTGGTAGACTTCAGAATTATAAGCACATTAATGGATCAACGACCTCTTCGAAGGATGCAATACGCTTACAGAATGGGAAGGTCTACGGACACTGCACTCAGCTGAAAACCCTTATTGAGGAATCCCTGACTCATAATGAAGTGGCATTATGCGCTTTCTTGGATACGCTTGCCAGAAGGGGCCTAGACCACCAGTAGAGGAATAGCTTCACTGCTAGCATGACCTTTGGCACCAAGCTAAACTTAAAGACTCATATAGATAACACGATAAATAAGTTCTCAGACTCTTTACGCGTAGAAGCATTGCCGGGAAAACGTGGGGCACAGCACCACGAATATTAAGATGGATCCATCTCATGGTTGTCAGACCAATGCTAATGTCAGACCAATGGGGAAATAGCCTGGGGCTCCCTACTGTGGCCCTAGAAATATGAATTTAGGTTACACCGATACATACCGTTGTCTAAAAACAATTGGAAGGGTGGGAGATGACTTCAGCCTCATTAAGAAGGATGCAGCAAAGGACATGCCTATGTTTCTGCAACCAATAGTATCTGAGTAAAATTTCAACCAGAACTTTGATATCAAACTCAGCACGAAAGAGGCCTGGGCACTCTTGTCCCTCACCAGTGACCGAAGTAGCCTTGGTGGTAGGACCCAGGATCAAACACTAGGAATCCCTAGGCGGATACACCAGCTTTTTCCAACAGCTTTACTGGGCACAGATACCAGGACTTAAACAGTCCAAACCCCTCCTTTCTAACCACAAACGTAAGAGGTTCATGATAACCCACGGGAAGAACACCTTGAGAATCCTGACGGGCCTCTTGACGGAACATTGTAGGCTCCGCAGTCACTTAAATAAATTGGCATAGCGGATAGTGGACTATGTCGCTTCTGTAGTGTGGAGGAAGAAACATCAGTAAAAGAATCAAGCTCCTGGTCATGGACGTTCTCTCATCGGAGATCGTTGTACGAACAAGACACTGGTATACGTGTAGCAGTATATTTTACACCCAGTCCTTAAATGGAGTAATTCTTACCATTTTTATTTTGTAGATTATATTATTATTTCAATAACACTAAAAAGTGGGCAATATAAATTCGGTATCAGTTGAGATTTGTATATTTTGTATGAATGCATATGACTTTTGGCGTAGGTCAATGGGGTGAAAAGTTGTTAATATTACATATAATGTTTTTATATATAGACGTTTTTGTTTAAAAATTACTTAATTGGTTTTAATATACATAAAAGTATACACGAAAATGTGTTACAATTTAATATTTACAAAAAATATTGGAGTCCATAACCTTATTAGAAAAATTACTTTAGGAATTTTACATAGTTTTGTTTTTCATTTTTTATATAAGTCTGATTTTATTGACATTAAGATTGTACTTTTTATTAGTTGTTTTCTATATGTATGTTATTGCTCTTTTTTTATGTATATTTAATGTAGAAAATATGGAATATTTTTTGGGCTTACGATCTTAATATTTGGAATATGAGCAAAGGTACTTCCTTTATACAATAAATTCTGTTTAGAAAAATCGAAATTACTATATATTTAATAAATAGTTATATGTTTGCAATGCGTGTAAAGGTAACTTATTTGTATAACATGAACATGAAAATTTGAAACATTTTATTATAGCTTAAATGCGGAAAAGTCATAAATCAGAATCTTTTTTAGAGTCTGCGGACACGTACATATGTCTGCCAGCAGACGTTTGAGAAAGCGGCCATGCTCAGAAATATTAGTAAATAAACTAAATAGGGAAATGTGTATCTAAGGGTATATAAAAAAGTTAAATTAAATAATCGTGTCACAATCCAGCAGCGCGTTACGGAATTTCCGTCACAAATTTGGGCATCTATGTATATGTGTGCAAGCTACAATATAAAAAAGGTATAAGATTTTATATATTCCTCCAAAACGCCTGGTTAAATTTTAATACTCACATCTAAACGCGTACGATGAGAATTATAAGGTAAACAGCGGTTGTTATTTATTAATTCAATGGGGGCATGGGAGAAATAGTAGACTTGGCGTCATCCATATAATTTATTGCTCCACCTTTAAATAAATGGAAATTATAAATAAAAGAATGTACTTATAACATTTTTAGCTATTTTGTATATATATATATATTTTTTTTTTGCTAAAGAGGTTTAGCCACCCATTCCTTTTTTTTTTTGGGGGGGGGGGGGGGGGGGAGTATAACGGACGAGAAATAAAAGTTTGTTAGTGAGCCAGAACACTACACAAAATGTTGTTTCATTAACTTTTCATATCCATCGTTACAATTATTTGCATCTGTCTACTGATTTTTTGTTATTTTATTTTTTATTTAAACAAAACCAAAGTATTCAATCCGTACGCAGAGTGTAGCGTAACAGTAATAGTTATTTCTATTACGATATTATTTTATAGTTATTAGTATCAGTTTTTTAATTGGGATATTAAAAAAATAATAATTCCCTGTTTGACCCCTTAGAGTGGGGAATAGGGGACCTCTATTAATAACTGTTCGAACAGAACAGGGACCTACATTTTATAGCCGAATCCGAACAGCGGTGTCTTTAATTAATAGAGACTTTTATGGCAAATAGCGTCTTTGAGCTAGCGGTGCCAGTGTTAGGCAACCACCGACCTTCGGTTTTAGAGGCGAGTACGCTACCACTTACGCCACCGACGGCCATTGGGATATTAATTAATTAATAGAGACTGTCAAAATAATTTAATTATTTTTTATTTATTATTCAAAATGTTGATTCATATATTATCATATTGTGCAAAATAAATGCAATTTTTTCCCATTTTTAATTTGTTTTGGAATTAAAATGACTTCCTTTGTGGTCAAAATTTAAATATTAGGTTGTCAAAAAAGTCTTGCGGTATTTCCGCAAGCTTGTCTTTGCAAGCGCGTAGTTCTAGTTGTATTCGTCGCATCGGTTCACGCTAGAGCTTTTTGGAAAGCTCTTTTCACGTGCTAACACGTGTTTGATTAATTGTTGTTTGCTTTTAGTCGTTCGTGAGTTATAGCGTCGCAAACATGGAGCAAAATAAAGAGAAAATACGGCATATTTTACAGTACTACTACGATAAAGGCAAAAATGCATCTCATGCTGCCAATAAAATTTGTGCAGTTTATGGACTCGATACAGTTTCCATTTCCACCGCACAACGATGGTTGTCAACGTTTTCGTTCTGGTGCAGAGGTGATCGAAGATGCGCCACGGTCCGGAAGGCCTGTTGTCGAAAATTGCGATAAAATCGCTGAATTGATCGAAAGAGACCGGCATAGTAGCAGCCGCAGCATCGGCCAAGAGCTGGGCATGAGTCATCAAACCGTTATAAACCATTTGAAGAAGCTTGGATTGAAAAAGAAGGTCGATGTATGGGTGCCACACGACTTGACGCAAAAAAACATTTTTGACCGTATGGATGCATGCGAATCGCTTCTGAATCGCAACAAAATCGACCCGTTTTTGAAGCGGATGGTGACTGGCGATGAAAAGTGGGTCACTAACGACAACGTGAAGCGTAAACGGTCGTGGTCGAAAAGCGGGGAAGCTGCCCAGACGGTGGCCAAGCCTGGATTGACGGCCAGGAAGGTTCTTCTGTGTGTTTGGTGGGATTGGCAGGAATCATCCACTATGAGCTGCTCCCCTATGGCCAAACGCTCAATTCGGACCTGTACTGCCAACAACTGGACCGCTTGAATGCAGCACCTGCAGAAGAGGCCATCTTTGATCAACAGAGGCCGAATTGTCTTCCATCAGGACAACGCCAGGTCACACACATCTTTGGTGACGCGCCAGAAGCTCCGGGAGCTCGGATGGGAGGTTCTTTTGCATCCACCGTATAGTCCGGATCTCGCACCAAGTGATTACCACCTATTTCTGTCCATGACGAACGCGCTTGGTAATCGGAAGTTGTCCACAAGAGAGTCCTGTGAAAATTGGCTCTCCGAGTTTTTTGACAATAGGGAAGCGAGCTTCTATAAGAGGGGCATTATGAAGTTGGCATCTCGTTGGGAACTCGTCATCGAACAAAACGGCGCATATTTGACTTAAATCGCATTATTATAACCAATTTTATGAACAATTGAAAATTCAATAAAAATACCGCAAGACTTTTTTGACAACCTAATATATAATATGTATGTCATTGTGATAATCCAGTAATAATTTTATTCGCCCTCGTGTCTGTGTTAATCCACAAAATGAAAGCGCAGGTTTGGGATATGGGCTGCCCAGCTCTACTTATTTGTAGTTTTCTTTTGTGCGTGTTGGCATTTACATCTTTGAAGTTTTTAAAAATATTTAATTAGCGCAACAAGTTCAAACATACTGTGATCAAAAAGAACGTGTATATGTAGTACAGAGCAGGCATAAGCTGATTATGTAAATTATCTTAAGGGGGAAACCGGTTTAGGAGGCCGAGATTTTGTTGTTTTTTGTGAATTTTGTACATAGCGAATGAATAACCGAATTTTATTTATGTTTTGAAGTAGACTTAAGAATTTTTTCAAGTAATTTCCGCCGGAAATAGTGTCGTTAGATCGTGCTGTCCATGAGCGATTGCCATCGGAGTATTTTGCTGGTGGGCATTCCTGTGGTAGCAATTTCACCTGTAATCCTCACAATTTTTTTTTTCGTTAGCAACACATTTCTTAAGAACATGACCTGGTTGTGTAAAAAAAATTGAAAATTGCATTTATTTTGAGGTGTTTGAAGACAATGTTATGTTTTTATACCATATTTTTTCAACTTTTTTAAATAAAAAAAACATAATTTTAATAATCATACATTCCCAGAATTAGGTTCATCTAGATTTGAATAGAATAAACAATGTTCACACCAAATTTCAGAATGATTGATCAATAACTTTTCAAGCTAGAATGCCCACAAGTTGAAAAAGTCGTTTGAAACTACAGCGCGCTTCGACTACGGACCGACGGGCAGTCACTTACGTCCTCAGAGCATTGGGAATAATGCGAATTTTGCTTTCAAATTTTGACTACATATTCTTGACTAGTTATACTAACAATTTATGCAATAATCGATCTAAACTGGTTTCCCCCCTTAAGATAAGATGGCGTAAGTTAAAATCTTGTCTAGACGATATTGAGGTACCTATACCATCTCATTGAAATCAAACTTCATATATATAATTTAATATTTCAATTGTGCTTTGATTCAATTCTTCGTGAATATTTTCTTTGGAATGTGGAGCATGAATTATAATGTCAGCATAACATAGCTAATATGAAATGTTTGTGTGAATTCGAAAGCAAAAGTTTTTTTTTCGCTGTTCAACGATTCAAGCAAATAATAAAACTACTTATTGTGAGACAGATCTCCTCCTTACTCCTAAAAACAAAATAATGTGGAGCGACACTCTATTTATACCCTGTGTCGTATGGTACAAAAGGTATATCAAGTTTGTGCAAGCCGAAAATGTATGTAACATATAGGAGACGTCGGAGACACCCCAAAGTTACCTAAAATATGATCTGTCCGTCTGTCCGTTTGAACGCCTAGATCTCAGAGATGATAAGAGCTGGAGTAACCAAACTTTCACATTAGATCCCATATTATTCCATAGGAGACAAGTTTATTTTATTTTTGTGATATCGGGGATAAATTATATAGCTCCCATGTGGGTGTTTGAGACGAACTTGACAAAAAAAAAAAGTTTTAGATGAATTCTTTTGTTCATGAAGATATCGTAACCAAATTTGGTATTCGAAAGTTTTTTATTGTTCCCAAGCACTGTACCAAATTTCATCAAAATCGGTTGACTATACCATATAGCTCCCATAGGACCGATCAGCCAAAATAACTTTTTTAAAGAAACATTCGCGATATTTCGTTTTTAATTAAGATATCGTAACGAGATTTTGAGTTTGAAAAGTTTTTAGAGCACTTAAGCAGTGTGCCAAATTTGAACAAAATCGGTTGACTATATCACATAGCTCCCATAGGAACGATCGGTCAAAAACCGGAAGGAACCGGACTATATTGCAAGCTAGTGATACAGGGTATCGCAAAGTCGTCCGCGCCCTACTTTACGTACGTCATTTTTTTATATGTACGTGCGTGCAGTAACACATTGCCTGCTTTTTGTTGTTTCTTTTTTTTTTTTGTGTGGTGTTGGAAATTATTTGAAAAACACCATTTCCAACTTTTAATTTTGAACAGGCATTATGCTTTATCCAATTAATGTAGAACTTTTTCTTGTTACGCAGATTATTTTATTGACAACAATTTCGATCTTCAAATCATGACTCTAGATAGCAAAAAATATATCAAGCAAAAACTTTACGGATATATATTGTCAGGAATTTCAGCCTAAGAACCAGGTCTCTATCGATTCCTGAAAGTTTTATCCACTAAAAACTAAGCATACACTTTGTAACATAAGGTAAAGGGTATAGCAATCGTTATACTCAGACACATAATTAGAAGGACCCTCTGAGCATTATTTATGTTTCGGGGTATGGGATTGATCGCCGACACGAAATTTTTGCGCCCCAAATGTTTAATGTGAATATTAAGGAATAAATTGCACAGAATAAATTGTTACAACGAAAAACAAAACATTTATATGAGTAGATTCAATTTTTTTCAGTGTACAAAACATGACAAAACGATTTGCTTTAGATATGTTAGATGTTTTCTCTTAAATGCATTGGTGTTTGCTTATCCATAAAATTTATGGAGTTGAAATAGCAGCGGCATCTACAATAAAATTGTGGGATATTTGCTAAATTGGTAGCCGCATTTTAAACGCTGGGTACTAGGACGTTTTTCGGTTGCAATGCCTACTATCTGTAACTTACCATGTAATGAATTCGTATCCCTACCTCCAGAATAGCTATAATGGTGATTGCTTAAACTGTCAAGTTGTGGCACAGTGAAGTGAGGCTGAGATGGTGCCGGCATTATTAACTGCTGCTGGTGTTTTATATGACTAGCACTGCCGCGAATATTGGAACAGGGCAATGCTGTGGACGGTGAATTTGACTGCTGTGGTGTGGCGTTTGTTGGAAAAGTAGGTGTACTAAGTAATATATTCGGGGTTTGGCACGGGCTATTTATGTTGTGTGTAACAGCTTTATATGATATCTGTTGCAATAGCCGGCAGTCGGCAGCCGTATAAACAGGTGTGCTTAGCTGCGTCTCATGTACTGCTTTATGGTATGTTGAGTGGTGGTGGTGTTGGTGCGTGTTGTATGGCTGCTTCAGCTGGTGGGTTTGCCTTTGATGGGCGTGTAAACCTTGTCCATTGTCGCTCGATGAGGAAAAACCTGTTGGGTGGTTTGACGATTGAGTACAATAGAGAATGCTTGTGCACTGGCTTTTAGGCCTTATACAATGACTATTAACTATAAAGACAGACACAAATTAAAATCCTTCGTTTTTTCCAACACATTATCCTATTTTGATATTTTCCATTTGAATATCAGAATTATCCTATTACATCGCGTTTATAGCTCAAAAGAAACATTATTGGCTGTTATGGCCAGAATTCTCTGCATATTTACTTGTCTGTGATATTTTCACACATTCTGAACAGCGATAGGAATGGGTCATTGAATGCCAGTAAGAAGTAAGTGCATAAGTGCTGCTAATATTTTTCTTATTAATTCAAGTTAATTTAATTCGGTACATATGGAACAGCCAATTGCACAAAATAAGGAGCATATGTATGGGTATAAATTTGTACTTTTGCAAGATCGTTTACAATAATTTGTGTATGTTCATGAATGTGCATTGTTTTCTAAAAAATCAAAGTGCCCGACTAACATTGGTATAGTTTATGTAAAAGTAAGCTCTTCAGCATAAAAATATTTAATAATTTGATTCATTTAATTTAACTTTTTACTTTCTGTCTGATGACGGCTGTTTTAACATTTTTGAGTTTTAAATTAGAGTTAAGTAAACGAAACTAATAAACTTTATTAAATTAAATTTAGTTTTGTTATTTTGTATGGCGCAACTTGCTCAGATGGTTTAGATTAATAATTCTAAAGTGATTTATACGGGGGTGCCTCAGAAATCTTTAAAGATTTCGACAAAGCTTTGAAAAAAAATGCGTAGGTGCCACAAAAATCGCAAAGATTTCAATTTTTGAACAATTAATTTCGAATGTTTACGCTTTTGCAAGAATGGCAGCAAAGGGTTGCTACTTTCCAAATTTTATTTAAGAACATTTAGACACTTATTTAAATACATGTTTATAAACAGTGGTCCAATAAAATGTATTCTTTAAAATACTCAACGATTGCTTTACATTTATGCATAATAAATTTAAATTAAGTTTGAATATTTGTCCCGCCCAATACTGCTCATCAGTTGAGAATGGCAAAATTCGTTTGTTTACATTTGAAATTTTGCACGTAAATAGAAAATTATTTTTAAAACGCGTTTTGCGGAATTATCAGCCATTAAGGCTATACAAAAAACAACCCCAAACAGGAAAAGTCAAGCGAAAGCGTCGAAGAACCTCTAGATCATCTCAATGTTAGTATGTTATAACAATTATATACGTTGTGCACTGCGTTAAACAAATGAAGTCAAAATTTAATATAAAACCCACACTCGCTGTGACACGCTGACAAATTACTTCATTTTACTGATTACTCTATATTTAATTATTTACATTTTTAAATGTCTTCGTTTTCTTCTTATGTTGCGCTACTGATACTTTCATTTAAACCTAAACTGTTGAACTATTGACAATCACAGCCATGCCTCTAACATGCCGTACATTGCCACTTAATGAGATAAAGGTGCATTTAACTATGCATTAAATTCATAGCACTTCATAATGGCAACTTATTTAAAATAAAAAAACAATTTTTAACTATCATTTAACATCAAAACATCTATTAATATGCCACGATAATTACTTCGAAATGTTATTATTTAGTACCACAACTATGTGGCAACATCTTTGCTCGAAATGATTTTGCACGATGGTAAAGATTTTGTAAAAATTCAAATCATTAATTAAAAAATTACATTTATCATAACATAAAGATACAAATAAATCTGAAAATGAATAACCTCTCCAGTTAAGTAACAGTGTCTTTAAATAAAATTCGTGAATTTAATCAATCGTTGCGAATATGTCTGCAGCACCAAGAATTGGAATTGCAAAAAAAAAAAACTTTGGCAAGAAATGGTTTTCTGTCGCAATTTTTTCGAAAGTTCTCTGAAACATCCCTATGGGAGCTATATAATATTACACCGACAAGAAATGTAATCTATTTGCTCTAACTTTTACCATCTTTGAATTCAAGGCATTCATACGAACAGGTAGCCAGACGGACGTATTGCTTTAACTTGTTAAATTATTGCTTTACATCTTTTAAAGTCCTCCGAAACAGGCAACATACTTCCTTAAAATATTATTTCAAATACTTTAGAGAAAGTAACCACCAAACTAATTGGACGGTCATTGGTATTGAAAATGAATGTAAGTAGTCTGATGCATTATATAGGGTATGTTTCTTAAGGTGATTCTATTAATTTGGTCAAGACACCGCGATTTTTAAGTTTTATTAGCTTAATCTAATTCGTTACTGTCCGAGGTTGTCCACATGAGTGGTATTTTCCTTGTCATATGCAAAATTTGGCTGAAAGACTGCTACTGTCAAAAGTCCTTAAATAAAAATCTAATGATCTCAGCGAAACAACCACAATTGCTGAAGTCTTAAGATCTGCCAATTCATTAGAATTATTAAATGTTAGTCCTCCACATCTTTATTATGCCAACATCTGAGATAAAAGCAATTATTAAAGATCTCAAGGCCAGAAAATCTCCAGGATTGAACAGCATTGAAAATATTTGTCTTAAAGCACTTCCCCGAAATGGAGTGAAATGCTTAAATCAGATTATCAATGAATGCCTTCGACTTTGTTACTTTCCCAAGTTATGAAAAAAATACCTAAGGTCATTCCCATAAAGAAAGCCAATAAGCCATCAGAACTCCCTGCTTCCTATCGGCCCATAAGTTTTGCTGTCAGCTGTAAGCCAGATTCTTGAAAGGGTAATTAAAAGAAGGCTTGTCAGTTTTATTGATGAAAAAGATGTCCTACCGCCGCAGCAATTCGGCTTTCGGCGAGGTCATAGCACACTACATCCCCTACTCAGAATTAAAAATATTATTATATCCAATCTAGCTAGATCTAAGTCCCAAAGCAGCATTTGATTCTGTGTGGCATGAAGGGGTTGTACATAAAATGAATCTGTTGGAATTTCCACTAGAGTTGACAAAAATTATTCAGTTTCCTTACAAATCGGTCTTTCGCCGTTCATTTGGGTGAAGTGCAATCTCAAAAGTACGACATATGCGCCGGTTGTCCCCAGGGGTCATGTATATCCCCAATTTTGTACAACATTTACACTTCCGATTTTCCACATCTCAGAGAGTGCACATCATCCATTTTTTCCGATGATACAGCAATTATTTGCTCTGGAACTTTAGCCTCTGATATCACTAATAACCTTCAAGATGCTTTTAACACCCTTGTTAGTTATTTTAACAAACGGTAAATTCTTGTTAATACTGACAAAATCCAAGCTATATTCTTTTCAAGAAATCGCATTTTAAACGCAACGTCTCAATTTAAAACAAAATGTATCTATACAGATCAAAACTGTTATATTACGGAGCCCCTATTTGGGCTGATATAGCTAAATGTCACGCTAATAGAATCCAAGTTATACAAAACAAACTGTTAAATATGATTTTAAACCTTCCTTGGTATCACTCCACTAGTATTCGTTATGCCTAAGAATTAGTGAATAAAATTGAAATTGAATTCAATTGTAACATATCTCTATCATTGCAGCACTATTTAAATGCGGTTTTTTGCTTATCAGGCTAATAGACGATACTACCGATACATCTAATTTATAATGATAAATACATGAGCGTTTATTACATATTCTATTTAGTGTAAACAAAGCTATAATTATGTCATGCATTGTAATTGGAATGCAAATGCAAATGGATGAAGAAAAAAAGCGACGAGAGGAGGCAAACCCCCAGAAAGTGTGCAGTGTTTGGGTGAACCCATATTTAATGCGCTGAGCTATTTTAGTATATTAGCGATTTTCTCATAATTTTCCAACGATCTCCGCAACGATTTTGCAGACCAGCTAGCCACGTACAAAATAACTACTTGCACATACGTTCTGATTATGACGCTAAAACCGAGCAGCTGTTTTTGCTGACATCTAGGGATAAATTAAAGACGCTATTTGCCAAAGAAAGCCTTTATTACTTAAAGACACCGCCGTTCGGATTCTGCTATAAACTGTAGGTCCCTGTTCTCTTCGAGCAGTTATTAATAGAGTTCCCCATGCCCCGCCCAGGGGCGACTGACAAAGATAGTCAGTCAGGGAATTATATATAACTTTCAAGTGCGTTCTTTAGGATTTACAGCTGAAAAAAGTTTTTAAAATAGTACTGTTTGCTCCCTACATTGAAAATAAAATGTCTGTCTCTGCGTATAAAGAGCGTGTGGGATCGAAATATTATCAGCAATTGAATCTTCTACTGAAGTTTTAAAATTTTTGCATAGAGCATAATTCCATGGGTTAAACTATCTTTCCACAGCCTTGATAAGACGTAACAAATTTTAGAGTGGGAAGGAATATTAATATTATTTATATTAATTTTTATGATATTTTATTATAATAAGAGCAGTTAAAGTATAATTTGCTTAGCTGCACCGAAAAGATAAGTGCTTCAAATTCACTTTTTCACCGAAAGTCACTGACAACAATTGGCTATGGGTAGGGGCATAGCAGGCCCTCGGGCGAATAAAATTCATGGCAAACTACCTATTATTAATTATAATATATAAAATATTATAAAATGTTGTCTTTAAGTATTTTTTGTGTTGTGTTTAGTTTTAATCAATCAACTATGTATCTTGTATGTAGATCTTTAAACAAATAAATAAATAAATTTTATATGAAATATTTTCAGTTAGTAGCATTGAAGATCAGTGCATCTGACATATACGCCTCCTCCTATCGGAAGATTTTTCAGACATTTTTGGAAGAAAAAACAGAGTAATCTTTAAATATATATGTATATTGTTATTTGCTGAGTGAATGTCGATAAAGTAGTAAAAAGTGATCTCTGCGCAAAGAACAATTGCGATAGGTCAAAAATTAACCGATTTATGCGTCAAAAAGATGCAATTGAAGAGTCAGCTGCTGCAGAAAGTTTGGTAGAAAATGTGTTGTTTATATAGTTCAAGCAACTATGCTTAAACAACGTTATGCTCGATAGCCATGTTGTCTTGGCTAAACTAAATGAATTTTCCACACAATTTAATGACGAACATGAGCCTGATGCCAATTGGCGAAAGCGATATAACATTGAATTTGGTAACATTCATGGCCAATGTAATGATTGTATAATTTAATTTAATTACCTCCGATAAGAGGACAATAAAAGCAGAAAGTTCGATTATGAAAGGAAATCGAAAAAATTGATTATTTATTGACAATGCACACTGCAGTTGAAGATTGCGAACAAACTAAATTTTGCACAACTGCTCTTTTGCAACCACTCCACTAAGGCAGTATCCACTCATTTAAACTTGGATAAAGACAGAGACAGTGTAAACGATTCAAGACAGCTACGCAAATTGTACTGCGTTCCAGTTCTAATGGATAAGCTAACCTTTTAATATCAATAGGTTTTTAAAAAGATGGCGTACGGACGACTTTGAGATACACTCTACTATCAATTGCAACATGAACGAAGTTAAATTTCAAAGTGTCTATTAAAAGTTTAAATTTAATAGGTTTGTGCTTTGCAATAAAGCCTAAAAATCGTGAAAACTTCTTGTGTGGATGCTGAGCATCTGTTAATCGGTAGACTTTAAACTGTTTAGATTTTAAGCTGTTATTTGCTGGATTAAGCAAAATCATCAAATAAGCTAGATTCTGGATAAAAATAGGCTAAAATTTAAAAATAAATGCTGAAAAACAAGCTATAGGTTCTGAAATGACAGTAGTTATAATTCAAAATTGATGAACAGCTTAAACAAAAATATAATTTATCTCTATTCAATACAAAATTATTTGATGAAAATTTATATGTTCTCACTTAAACGAATCAAGGTTAATTTTCATTATATATTTTAATGTCCGTTAAAATTGTGTGTACATGCAAAACCATAATGAGTGGAATGAAAGTAAGGTGTTCTGGATTTAGACAAAGTTATATATCTTGTCGTTTTGCACAAGTAAATTCAAAGATAATTTTATTAATAGATTGCTTAAAATGTGTATATAAAATAAATTATACAAAATTTGTAAGCAAATGAAAAATATTTGTCTCTCAGAAAGACGTTGGCAGAAAGAAAAAATTAAACAATAAAGTGGATATTCGAAAACTTGTTGTAGTTCTACAAGTGAACTTATCGATATTCACACAGCTGTTCTATACAAATGGTTATCGATAGCACTCGAAATGAAAACGATTCGAGCTCAGTCGAATGCACTCGTTATGGCTTATCAAAACGAATGGAAATCTAGAACAAGTTTGATTATGTTGTTGTCACATATTGTACATAGTATATCAATATACTATATGGACTTAAAAATATGCTACATTTATTGCTATAGGCTATTTACAATTTTTGAAAGCTATTCCAATTTCAAATATGCTAGATCTAGCCTGAAATAGGCTAAACTGGCAACAAGGTTATAGGCAGATATGCTCGTATATTGTAAAACAGTAACAAACAAAAAATAAAAATAAAATCGAATTAGGTTGCTGTGATAAGCCAAAGTGATGCTCCACCGGCTTGCAAAAACTTAATATACCCTTTGTTCCATACGGTACAGGGTATAAAATGATAACATTTGTTGCTGTGTACAGACCAACGAAACACAAAATAAGAGTCAGCAATAAAAAAAAACTAATTATTGGTGGTGACTAATGCAAAAAGTACAATATACAAAACAAAATCCAGAGAGCGGCTTAAAGAAGTTGAAGTTGAATGCCTCATAGTATCTTCAGGAGAACATATTGGCCAACTGATCCACCAACGATTCCTAACCCAATTGATTTTTAAGTGTGCAAAAACATTGCATTAACAAAATTGAAAGCAGAACCGGGTATGATCTCAACTCTGACCTTCCTTTTCCAACCATTTAACAGATTGGTCTTTTTTCAGAAATATATTTAACGACAGCATGGACCTATCTACAGATATGCTCAGTAGCGATCATACTGATGAAGAGCTCCATGCATTTACAAAATATATTCAAATGTCTGCTTGGAGCATTTCTTTAAAGTATCTGCTCATATCCGGGTTGCATAATTAATCTCATTGCTAAAAACAGAAAGCTAAGGCGAAAGTGGCAGCAAACGAGATACCCTAAGCTCAAAACAAAGCTAGATCAGTTAACAGAGCAATTATCTCAAGAAATAAAGAAATTCAAAAATGAAGCATTTCCAAATTATTTGCATAACCTCAACAAACTATTCGCTTTGGAAATGAACCAAAAAAATTAAACAAAACTATCCGTTAAATAGTCCAAATGGAGTATGGCTGAGAGGCGACGCAGAAACAATCGCATTGTTTAGCAGCTACTAGGCAGACGTCTTTACTGCTGCTTGTAAGTACCTAGTCTGCCTGATCAATCTATATACAATGACCATGAAAACACTATTACGTCTGTCTCAGAGCTACTAATAGATGTTATCTACAGGGAATTGAAGCCACGCAAATCACCAGGATATAACCTCATAACAACTAAAGTACTGAAAGAACTACCTGTTAGAGCTATTGCTAAATTATCTCAAATTATTAATGCTTCATTTAAATTGAAATAAGTTCCCCTATCTTGGAAAGTCTCCGAAGTTATTATGATGATTATGTCAGGCAAAAATACAAGCGATGTAAAATCATACATATATGTATATCGCTGCATCCTATTATGTCAAAAATATTTTAAAAATTGCTAATCGAAAGATAATGCCAGAAATAGAGCGGAGTAGTCTGATATCAAATCATCAGTTTGGATTCAGAGCTAATCACTCTACTATTAATCAGAGTCACCGTCACCGCATAACTAATATAATTGAAAACTGTTTGGAGAAAAAGCAAGTCTGCTCAGTAGTATTTCTCGGTCTGGTACAGGCGTTCGGTAAGGTTTGGTCTAATACATAAAATAAAAACTATATTGCCGGAGAGTTACTTAGAAACACTTGAGTGCTATTTGAACAACAGATATTTTAGAACAAAACATGGCAACAGTTAGTCTAAATTGTATTCATTAAAAGCTGCGTATGTGGACCGCTTTTCTACATAATTTACGCAAACGATTTGCCGAGCCCACACAACACAAAGATAGCCACCTACGCAGATGATATCGCTATAATTGCAGTAGGAAAATCGGAATTGCAAACATCAATTAATTTACAATCGGGGCTCCGCTGCGTTGAGCATGTAAGGAAAAAAAGAAGGGCACTTAACCAAAACTTTCATACTTTGAAGTGGTTAATTGGTTAATCTCTCAATTCCTAACAAAATCATACAAATCAACAAAAAATCGGCCGATCATTGAAAGATTTCAAAACATTGTGTTTAGAGCAGCAAAAAATGCTCCATATGTCCGTGACTGTGACCTCCACAGACATCTTAATATCACAACCGTCGTTGAAGAGATCACGCGCTGTGCAAAGTCACATCAAAACAGACTCAGCACACACGTTTAATGCTGAAGCATGCTGTCTTCTCCAGACTAATCAGATAATGCGTAGACTTAAACACACAAAGCCTGCCAATCTCGTAAATAGATAAAATAACAAAAAGTCAATAATAATGTCACACAATGTATAAATATAAAAAAATTGCTTATTAATTAAAATTTTTTTTATGTACTAGGGCCATATTCAATTTGTTTCTTTTAAGATTGTATTAATTATATGCATTAGAAACTACAATAATACAAAAAAAAAACCAATTGTAATTAAACCCAATATCGAGAACGTCGCTTTCACTGCTGCACATGCAAGCATCTGGTAGGTCAACAACATTAAAAGTCATACATGTTTCGGATACATTTTCAAAGCTTCCTAAAGATATTTTGAATCATGTTTAACCATAAAACTTATTAGTATTCTATTTCTTTTCGTCTACCAGTTTTGTTTTAATAACCGTAAGAAAATCTTTATTTTTTACATTCCGTTGTTTATATGCCAAAACTATATAGTAGTAAGATATGAAATCATGAACATTAAGCAACTTGAGCAAAATATTCGACGGCATACAGCTCTAATTTCCATATAAAAGCATGTAAATGTATAGGCGCCTGGCTATGCGCTATGTTCGTGAAGTATACTTTTAAAATATGTGTGTGGACGAGGGTTAAACGTGGTCCTTCTCTACCAATTATATTATCGTATATAAATACAGAGCTTATTGTTAGATGACTTATATTTATACCATATTTATATATCGGTATATTTATTAAGTGATAGGCATTATCATGGTCCAGAGTTAAAAAGGGGGAACAAATGTATAACGCATTAAACCCGAATCCGCTAAGCTTAAATCTTTCATTTGAGACAAATAAACTTTTCTTGCGATGTACAACGAACGAAAATAGTTCATATATGCGATAGCTCAATAAAGCTAGTCTATGCAAAATAAATCCAGTAACCACACACTAAAGAGACCGATCGTTAGCCATCAACTTATGCTTATAAGTCATATGGATTTGAATTGTGAACTGTATGATTGTGTTTTGGTGACTCGCAAATTAAGCAAGATTTTTAAATTTATTTAAAATAAATTAGTGGTAGCTTACCGGAAGTGTCACATTTACGCACCGGTAAGTCACGAAATGTAGTGACACTACTGCTTTCAACCGACAAGTCAACAGATGGAAGCGGCGGCGGTGTAGCAGGAGTATCAGAATGCGATCGCTCATGCGTGACACGCGTGGGTATAATATTGCCTAAAAGAAGCAAATCAAAAAAGTTTGTCTAAAATAGGCTATTATACTACGTACCAAAGGAAGCCAAGCGGCGATGTGTACTGGGGCTAGGACTGGGAGTGCCCTGCGTATTTGGTGAAGAAATAGGATTTGTGAAGCAATGCACGGCATGTGTATGATGTAAAGGGGGCAGAACTGCAGGTATTGACGACCCATGACGTGGTATTAAAGGTTGATGAGGCCTTATTTTTGAGGACTCGGACAAAGAGAGCATTTTCTTTACAGCTTGCGGCGATGCTGTGCCAAATTTAGGTCCGTTGTTGTGCATTTGCCGACGGTTATGATCGCTTGTTGAGCTGGTGGAGCTTGTAGTAGATAGAGTGGGCGAGCTGGGATGTCGCTTACGCAACGACAGTGAGGAGTTTGGCGCCGATGACGATGAAGTATGAGAGTAAATACTTAGCTGGTCTCCTGCACCACCTCCTCCATTTAATCCAGTAGACCCTGAAATGTTAACACCAGCACTACGTTGCGACGTGTTGGCGTAGGAAATACTTCCAGAGTACGTAGAACCGTGCGCAGGCTCGCATTCTAGGGAAAGTTTGTGAAGTATGTCTTCATCGCTCATTATTTTCATGCTATTGAGATAAGCCTTTACTCGTCGCACCATTTGAGCCTCTTCGAACATTTTTTTTGGATTGGGTGCAGCCGTTGATTTTTTTCTACGTTTGATGGTTGCCTGGCCCGCATTAGCTGCAAGAACACCTGTGGCAGCACTTGTTTGCGATGTCGACATTTGGTTAAGCGAAATAAGAGCATTAGAAGGTGTCTGACCTTTTAGTTCGAGTATAGATAGTAAATCGTAGGGCGAGCTGCACATATGCGTAAGCAATCGTACTTCCTTTGACAGCATTCGTAACTTCTCAAAGTTAATTAGACCATCAACACGAGTGTCGTTACCCAAATGAATGAAAGTAAGATCCTTTTTTACAATAGGATAGAAGGGAATAATGGGATGTTGAGCGAGCAGTTCTGCTGATACTAGTTGCCGGTATTTGGACATATTACGTGAAGGGTCCATAAGATCCTGCAAGTCGTTGAACAATCGCTGATATTTTGATGGCAGCTTTTCCCAAGTTTGCCGTAAGCGCGAGATGGCACCATGCCCCAATCCAGATATTATAGCAAACATAGAATTAAAGTTGCGGCATTCTTTACAATGACGTGCTATTTTAATAAACTGCTTAACTATTTTCATGCGCCTAACAATGTTGGGCTCTGTACATATCTCTGTGACAACCCAAAACATTTCGCGATTAACTAGCTCCGAAAACTTCGACAACATGGGTACGCCGTACTTAGACTGAAGTTCAAAAAGTTCGTCGATGTATTCCGTAGCCTCAATCTGTCGAAAATTGGCAAAGTCTTGAAGTGTCAGTTGTATGGCTAACTCATATGCATTGAGATGCAAAAAATGTACACTTGACTCTCGTACCAACTCTAGAGCTAGTTCATCCGGTACCAAGGGATCGGTACTGTCATTTAGTTTAAGGTAGTAACGCGCGGCAAAGCTGATCCGCTCGGCCAGGTTCTGCAACTGATCAGGGAGTCGACGTTGCTTTACCATACCACCCTCGCCAACGCTGACCTCGCACAATGAAAAATTGGAACTAGGATCGTGAATGCCAAACTCCTGCAGCGTCAGCATTACGACTTCATGTGCTGTTGTTTCCTTGTAGATAAGTACGTACTTACAAGTCTGATCCGATTTGTAAACTTTTAGAACGTGTTCAGGATAGTCAGCCAGAATATGCGATGAATTGGTGGTTAGGGTGCTAGAAGCTGAAGGTCGATGATACTGTGCGCCTAGGTAATTAGTATGCATCGTGTTGACTTCCTTATCTTCGGGACAAAGCGTGGACAAATCTGGATTCGACTGCGATTGGTAAAGGCGTCCGTTGCTAGACCCACTTTGCAATGCTGGGCCTGCTGAGTGCGTTGAGTTTGATGAAGAAGCAGATGAGGCAGCCGATAGCTTAACTTTGGATAGTTCACTGACATCATTAATTAAAGGATCCGACGTCCCATTAAAATTTGACTGTTGTATACCGCTGCCATGTTTATTTAAAAGATTCATTTTTGCCAAAGCCTTTTGCAGACGCCTTTTGGGAGCCAATGTCATAAAACCTCCCGGCTTTGGTGCGCATACTCCATCCGACTGAGATTCCGCACCCGCCAGCAACGACTTTTTAGCTGATGCGTTTACGCTTTGCAGTAACTGCTGCATGAAATTGGCAGCCATGCCGCCACTAGAACTTATAGCAGAACTACTTGGTGCGGTTGCAAAATCGGTCTGATCAACAGGCGCGTGCAACAGCATGTCCACTGAACTTAAGCGGACAATGTGCGTACGGTTAGACCCTACGTCATCAGCAGAAGACTCGGAGCGGCCATGCAGCTTAGCAATGTCATTGGCGCAGATGCGTCTTGGACTCCGCAGGCCTTTGAAAGAGCCTGCAATGCTATCACTATTGGAACATCCGTTCCCGCTACAGTTATCCAGCGCCTGCATTATCTCCTTAAATCCCAGCAAATTGCTTTTCACATCAATGCTAAGATGCGTTGTGCTTTTTAGTATTTCCAAGGCGCGCTTACTAGTCACATGATCTAATGACTGGCCATTGACTTCATGAATTTGATCCCCGCGCTTTAAACCCACATCCTGTGCTTTAGATCCGGGATCGACTTGTGAGATATAGATGCCAACAGCAGTGTTGCCAGTGGCTGCAGCTAAGCTGCGCAATTCGTAGCCGCCAATAATTTTGAAATGAAGTGCTTCATCGCGTGAAGACCTCGTCAATATGCAGCTACGCATGCGGGCTTTGGCCGCACAAGCTATGTGGAGTAGTCGCAACTGGCTCAACAACTTTTTGCGTTCTAAGCCTGCTTCAAATATTTCTAAAAATTCCATCATTTCGTGATCTGCCTCAAAATCCGTAAAATGGTTGTTTACCCATAACAAAACAACTCGGGTGACGCGATCGCGCAGTTCCTGATTTTTGTGAGACTCCTCTGGCTGGTCTAAGTTAAACCAATGCAAAAGTTTACCTGTCACTTGCTGCGGATTGCGTATAAATATCCGATGGGTGAGTAAAAAGTCCTCCACATAAGTCGGATCACTCATAGAATTTTCCTCAACGAGCTGCTGTAGCAGGCGCTCTGGTGTTCCACGTATAACGACATGCCCTCGCTTGATATTAAGGGGAATATTACTACCACCATTAGCAGGAATCAATCCTGACTCTGTCACACCACAACCTATGGACCGCAGCTCTGTGACCATAACCACATATCCTTCTTCATCCTCGTGGCGACGCGTATTTTCCTCGCCTTGATGTTGAATTCTGTAATAATCCGTCTGTGTGATACAAACAAACTGGCAGTCATCACATTTTGTACGCATAACGCCACGATGATAAAGTTTATCCATAGTAGGCAGAATTCCAAATGAATCTCCCATTTGCAACTCTTCCCGCGTTCCATTGTTGTGTTCAATATCTACAGCCCCGTTTATTAGCACAGACCATGAGTCTAACTCCTCGCCGTCAGACATGACCACAGTACCAGCTTTATCCACTACGGCGAAAACCATAACAGAGCAGAGAGCTCGTCGTACCGCAAGTGTGATGTTGGTAAAGGCTTTAAGACCCTGTGTGAATTCAAGTAAGATTTCCACATCTTCCTCGGTTCGTTCCGATGGGTCCTTTTCGAGACAGTCGCGTACGGCGTCTCGCACATTAAGGCTCTTTAAATAGATAATAATTAGCATACTTTTTGTTGTACAATAAACGTTTTAAAACTTACATCAATGCTCTCAGCTAGATCTTCTTCATCAGAATCCACAACAGACTCGACAAGGCCGGAGAGATCAATCTCTTCGGCCTCTAAAGACGAACCATATGCAGATGTCATTGTATCACTGCCACTGTACGCTGAACTTGTATCGCTCGAGTGAGAGCCCCGGTTACATTTTTGATGCAATTCCGGTCTGATGACAGTTCCCGACGATGTGTTATGTGTTGGTGGATACTGTCAGTATACAGATGTTTTATCAACAGTTGTGTCTAGTACACGTGTATTATTTGAACTTACATGATGCCTTATATGTTGATAAGGATCCATTAGGCGGCTATTTTAACGGTGGCAATTCAATGCTTAACAATTTATAAGCTCATTGCGTTGATATGTGTTGAATATTAGGGATCTGAATCGACAGCTAAAAAAATGCATATTATTGAATAATACAAAGAACATCAACTGGCTAAGTTTATAAAAATTACGCTTACATGCTCATAATCTTACAATATAGTTTACATTGATTTCCTTCTATCTGTCACGAGCTTTTATTTTTGATAAAGCGCCAAATTTAAAAAATTTATTTATTAACACTGAAAAACCAACGTTAACAAAAAAGGTAAACGCAAGTATGACAACGAAGCTTAGAATGTGTACAATATACATTTAAAACCGGGACATATTCGTCTTAATCAACATAATCAACGAAATCAAAGTTTTGCCAGAAGTACACAAATGCATTGCTTGGAATTTCTCAAAAACTAGTCAATCAAAAGCCTTTAAAAATATTTACAACGCTCCGAAAGCGATATCTGGTACACGAACAGAATGTTGTTCACAGGTTTAAAAGACAATTTTATTCAAGTTTATAAGAACGATAGCTATATGTGTGAGGATGTGCCGCAGTACTTAAAAAAAATATCTATACAACTTCATTGGATTTTTTCGTTCAATGTTACAATTTTTCAGCCAAACTACAAAAATTGAATCTTCATCTTGCATTAAAAACTTAATTTCAACCATTTAAAGTAAAGTACAGTGACATACTTATTTGTGTATAACAGATATGCAGGATAGACCACAGCTTCATATCTTCTAATTAAGGGCGTTTTTATGTGGTTTCATATGTATATATATATGCATATACAATAATGAAACATATGAAAAACAAATACAAGTTTCCATATCGCATGGCAAAAAAGTTTTGCGAAAATTATTAAATTTAAATAATTTCTTTAACTATTTTTGGACTATCGTTTTTAGCACCAGTTGCATTGAATATCTTTCCTATGTAAATTGAAAGACATTAAGATATGCAAGACAATGAATTTAGCATTATACGAAATTTAATTACTTACATATACGCATGATAATTGCTTGATTACATTAAAAAAGCAAAACGTATATTTATTTCTTTAACCAAACCAACTTTGAGTTTAATGTTGGTTTTCACTTTGTTCAACAGTATATTGGTATGCAATTGTGAGAACATAAAAAAAAAAATCTACAACAAATACTTCGACGCGTCTCTAAAGGTGACCATACTCTACAAAATATGAAAATGAATATGACAACACTTGGCGTAGTACCGAAACTCTAAAGTATTTAATTATTTCTCTTTAAAATTTAGTTTGATTGAATGATGTAAATTTTTAATTTTATTAATTTTGGTTGAAATATTAGAATCAAATGAAACTATGAATCCGATAACCATTTTGTCAAAACGATTAATACTAAATTGTTCGTATTCGATTCTAGTTAACCGCTACATCGACAATATATAGACAATAGAGTATTATTATAGGCTATCACTGGGTGTTCTTAGCAGAACGCTTGCGATTTATACTAACAAAATCTAACATTTTGACAGATGGTGAAATAAGCAAAATATGGAAATTTATAAAAAAATGCTTTTTAATATTAAAATATCAAATTTTTTTTTTTAGTTGATTTATAGCCAATTCTGAGCACATCGATGCGGAACGCATGGAATTTTTAGAGGATGTGAAATTGGCATCATATTGACAGGCTGATAGGCTATTCACACGGGGCTCATGTAAGTGGAGCGCAGAGGATGTTTTGAAGATGTGGAATAGTGGATTCAGCATATTAAGAAAATTTATTTAAAGTGTTTTTTAAAATTAAAATATCACTCTTTTTATAAGTTTTTTTAACACCAACTATTATTAAGGAAGAATTTTAAGAATTTATACTAAAAACATTTAGGGCATTAGTAAATACGACGAGCTGGTGCTTACAAACATATGCATATGCCAGCGCAACGAACTGTTTGGATATTTATTGGTGTTGTCTTAAAGTGCTTCGATTCTATAGGACACCACCAATGCCTAAAACCCATTAGTTTAAAAATATTGGTTTTCAATTATTTACAAATATGTATGTATGCCTTTGTAGTTTTTTTTTTTTTGTTGCTAGCACGCAAGAACTCAAATGTAAAGGTTGAAACAGTCACAATTCTTGCAAGTCAACAGCTGACCCCAAACATTTTCTTCCATTCTCTTCGTTTCGCACACGCAAAGTACCACAACTATAATCCGGACACTGGAAACATCACCAAATTCTGCGGCACCGAGTACTTTTTGTTTAGGGGCTCGTCTTTATCAGTTTGATATTTCTTGCCCCGCACGATATTTTCGCTGCTTACTTATTTTCTTATGAGTTTTTCCAGCAAACTATAGATCATCTAAATTTATCCAGTATCAGTTATAAATGTTGTAACAAACACAACTTTGTTATATGTACTAAAGATTTTAAAATAATGTATAAAATAACCACATTATATTATATTTTTGGTATACATAATTTTATTCTTTGCTATTGCTGTTGTTGTTGATACTGCTGGTTCTACAATCGTTTTTTTGTGTTGGTTCTCTCGGACGTGCGAGTCCTTTTTAGTCCTCTAAGCAACTATGTGTGTGCGTATTTATACTATGTATATGTGGCTGAATATTTGTCTGATCAACTGAATGAAAGACTATAGCAATAATACAAATTTTTGCGTTTTTCGCATTTTATAAGGCGGTTTTTAGTGGCAATACTCAAGGAGTATCCTACATAGTAGAGTATACTGCATAGAGACGAACATTCGATACTTCTAAAAAGTACTTCCTTACCAATTTAGTGATGATTTCGGCCCAAGAAAATTGAAGAAAATGTGTGCAGTCAGTTGTTAGCTGCCGTTTTTGTGATGTTTTCAGTCTTTGCTTTTGAGTTGAGGATAATGAAAGAAATTATGTTAGCTGATAGCTGCTTTTTTTATTTTGTCTTGTCTGCTCATTTGAATACGCATAAATGCGTCTGTGTGCTGTTGATGTTTGTTGTTGTCGTTGCTGCTCCAATTCTTATTAACCGTTATTGTTCTTGCTGGGTTTTCGCTATCTCTTGCGCTATTATTTAATTTTTAACTTTTAAAATTAGTTCATAGTAACACTGTTGTCCCCATAATTTTTCTGAAATAAGAATTTGCTGAAAAAATAAAACTACCTTCCCACGGAAAATAAAATAAAAATGTTTTGGTTTAAGTAAATTTCTTTTATTTAATTTTAAAATTATTATTAATGCTGCCAGCGTTGTTCCCCAAATTGTAGTGAGAGCAATAACAGAGAGAGAGAGAGAGAGACAGCCCGCTCGCACATTAAAATAATATACGCGTATGCAACCCTCCTAATGCACCGTCGCACAATGGCACGGCAGCCGCAAAAGCGTTGCAAAAATCAAAATTTGGCGTAAACATTTTAAAAAGTCAAAATATGTATCTGATTTAGAATTTTCCAAAGATCAAAAATATAAACATTTTATTCAATTCGAAAAAAAAGTTAAGTTGCTACAGCCGCTCATAGTTGAGTATATTTTTAGCTATAATAAAAATCGAATCTAAAAGTTCATGTTTAGGTTGTTTTGTAAAAAACGATGCACCAATTACTATTTTCTCGATTTCAATAAAAAGCTATATGAAATTTAAATAAATTAGAGAAAAATTCGGCAAGTAGAAGAAGAAGAACACACAAGTTGGTTAGTCGCTAAATTAAGAAGTTTTTGCAAATATATTTGCACTTTAAAGTCTACCTGTAACATTTAAAAAAAGAATTAATCATCCCAATTTTTGTTTGTTTTCAGGTAGTTCTAAAACATTTAATGTAATTTCTGGATATTAAAAATTGTATATATTGTCTGAATACTTCAGAAACATAGTTGTTTTTAGGCTTTATAAGAACATACATTGCAGTGAAAAGTATTTAGAAAAATATAATTTGCAATCGCCATCAGAAAAGAACTTTATGTTGAGGAAGCAAATACAAAGATGTACGATACCTTAAAATAATTAAAATTTATGGGAAAATAAAAACAAAGTGGCAAGCCTCTCATCGCAACCAAGAACATTTTATAAAGAAAAACGAAAACTGGTTAAAAAAATAGCGTACGTAAAGTCGGGCGCGGACGACTTTGAGCTACCCTGTACCACTAGCTTGCAATAAAATCATTTTCCTTCATAAAAAAAAAAACAGAAACAGAAGAATTTTTAAGCAATAATTTTTTTTTGACCGCTCGTTCCTATGGGAGCTATATACAGTTTGTCAAGAAAGTGTTTTTACAAGGTGAAAAAACATCAATTTTTATGTTTGGTCGCAAAAATATATATGTATGTAATTTTGGTAAAATACTTTTAAACAGCATTATACATACATACATATGTACATAATCCCGCCAAGGGGTTGGAGAATTGGCATTTATTGATTATACAATGGATGCTCCCAAATTTTTGAGTATTTAACAGACCTAATTTTAAATTTTATCAAGACAACGACCCAAAGCATAAGGCTCATATGGTGAGGACGTGGCTCCTCTTCAACTGTTAAAAAGTGATAGATACTCCCACCTCAGAGTTCAGACATTAAACCAATAGAAAATTTGTGTTCCTTTTTAAAGAAAAAGTGGCCAAACGGAGCCCCAAAAGTCGTGTTGAGCTCAAACCGCTATAAAGGAAGAGTGGCAGAAGATTCCAGAGGCATATGACATGGAAAACCTAATTGATTCGATGAAACGTCGGCTGCAAGCAGACTATGTTGCCAATGGTTATTAAAAATTTAAAATTCTTTAATTTACTTAGTATTAGTTGGTAATTTTAGTTAAACAAGAAGTGTAAAAAGACTTTCTTGACAACCCTGAAAATGTTTGATTATAGTTTTTAGTCTTATTTTATTCTTTTTATGAATTGAATGCCAATTTTATTATATTGTTTAGAATTAAGTTACTAACCATACTGCATACTTTGTTTTACTAAAAAATTATCAAATTGTATATATTTTTGCGACCAAACATAAAATTTTATATTTTTTCCTCTTGTAAAAACACTTTCTTGACATACTGTATATATATATATAGTCAACCGATTTCGATCAAATTTGACACAGTGCTTTAATACCTTAAAAAAGATCTGAATGCCGAATTCAGTTCAAATATCTTTACAACCCAACGAAACACAACGATTTTTGTATAAAAAACGATTTTTTTGGACCCATTCGTCCTATGGGGGCTTTATGATATAGTCAACCGATTTTGATTAAATTTAGAACAGTGCTTAGGAACTATAAAACACTTTCGAATACCAAATTTAGTCCCAATATCTTTACAAACAAACGAAACACAACAAATTTTGTTCAAAAATCGATTTTTTGGAAGATTGGTATAGGTGCAAGCTATATGATATAGTCAAACGATTTTGTTCAAATTTCGTACAATGCTACTCTAAAAACCTTCCGAATGCCAAATCTGGTTACGATATCTTTATTAAAAAACTAAATATAGCGAATTTTGTAGTCAATAATAAACTTTCGAATACCAAATTTGGTTACGATATCTTCATAAACAAACGAATTATTCATCTAAAACGCTTTTTTTTTGTCGAGGTCGTCTCAAACACCCCCATGGGAGCTATATAATTTATCCCCGATATCAAAAAAATAAAATAAACTTGTCTCCTATGGATTAATATGGGATCTAATGTGAAAGTTTGGTAACTCTAGCTCTTACCATCGATCTAGGCGTTCAAACGGACAGACGGACGGACGGACAGACGGACATGGGTATATCGACTTCTCTATTCACCCTGATCATACTTTAGGTAACTTTGGGGGTCTCCGACGATTCCTTTTATATGTTACATACATTTTCGGCTTGCACAAACTTAATATACCCTTTGTAGAAGAACCTCAGGCGTCTGCGCACCGAAGCAGAGGAAGACCAACAAAATGTTTGAAGAGTGCTCAAATTTTACTCAAAAGAGGAAACTTGCCGATACCACAGTCGATATAGAAACGGATTATCTTTCGGAGGCTCTATCAATACAATACAGCAAGAACGATGAAAAAACAAGGTCGCATATAACAAAAGCGGTTGCCGATGCCAGCCCTTTGTGACTTAAAATTATTAAGGAAAGCATTCCCGCGCAGCCAAATTAAATACTACATCAGAAATAACTGGAGTGGATGAAGAAGTTAACAAAAGATTGGGTGTTATTTTAAATATTCTGAGCTGCAAAGAAAAAATTAACTGCAGCAAATTTGGTGAATATGCGACTAAGACTGCAGAGCTGCAGAGATAATCCAAATTCAACAACATATAAAAACAACAATAACATAAAGATTTTTCTTTAAATTGCAATTCATTTCATAAAAATATCTTAATTGGCTTAGAGGAGATGAACTTTGCAACGGATATTCAGCTTCCGTGCCAATGTTCGTCGTAACGAAATTAAAATTTGGTAAACATCGTTAAGAGCCTTCAGCCATATTATTGTACCTGTAGTTATTATACCGTGAGAGTAAAAAAGCAAGAGCTCTTGCCACAAGAGCCGAAGTCATGCGCAAGCAACTTCGTGTCTGCTGCGTTACGACGTCAGCGTCAAAATACGTCGCAGCGGCAGAAAATGTTCAATACAAACCCAAAAAAAATGCATGTACATATGTACACTGCTGGTCTTAGGTTAGACGCACCAACGCTTTTTTGAAATAAACTGCATTATTTACAATCACGCATGTTCTAACTGTCCAAAATGTTTTTCCCATCAAATTTCGAATCTTGTTCGAAAAATATTTGGCCATAGTTGGTTGATGTGCGAAAAAAATAGCAGTGTATTCGAAGACTCAAGAAATGTCTGTGCAATCACGTGGGTTTTCAGTTGGTCATTGAAATAGACGCACTTATCATTTTTCAGTCTTTTGGAGTAAAGTTCAATTGTTTTGATTGAAAAAATACTGAAAATAAACAAATCAATTGTATTCGAGCAATATTTGGCAAATATATGGCAATGATGGTTTTAAAAATTATTATCACGATTAACGAAAAAATTTATTAAATTAAAGCCGCCATCACAGCCAAGAAGGTGAAGTCACGGTGTGGGGTGCCATCACGTTTTATGGAACAATTGACTTAATTTTTATCGATCAGAAGATGAACGCTAAGCGCTTCAATATATTGTTAGATTCCGAATTTCCAAAATTAAGTGATCTATTCGGACCAATTCCATAGATTTATCAAAAATATACTGCTCTTATTCATTACGTTCGTGTAGTAAAGCCGTTTTTTCGACTCAAAACGTAAATATCATGACTTGGCCACCTTAGTCTCCAGATCTTTACATAATTGAAAATGTTTGGGGCTGGCTCACACGGAAGGTATACGAAGGGGGAATGCAATACGAAGATAAGGAAACATTAACTGCAGCTATTAAACGTGCTTGGAGCAAGATTTCCCTGACCTACATAGATTCCATGTATCAATTTATGAAGGACCGGATATATGAAGTTATTATTAATAAAGGATGCAGTACTCATTACTGAATTTATTTTTTCTTTATTTCTAATAAGTCAAATAATTACTCCAACTATAATTTGAAGTTAGAAATAAGTTATTCTCTTCCCAAAAATTAATGATTCTAAGTGCGTCTATTCTATTGACCAAGAAAAAATTGATCAATAACCAAGGTTTTTGCATATAAACTTTTTTTCAATCATCATTAAAATTAGAGATAATAAACAAATTTTAATTCATGTAAGCGTGCGTCTAACCTATGACCAGCAGGGTATACCCGATAAAAATTAATCCACCATAATTAGTTCAGTAAAAATAGGTTTTGACCAGTAATAAGTCAAATAATTACTCCAACTATAATTTGAAGTTAGAAATAAGTTATTCTCTTCCCAAAAATTAATGATTCTAAGTGCGTCTATTCTATTGACCAAGAAAAAATTGATCAATAACCAAGGTTTTTGCATATAAACTTTTTTTCAATCATCATTAAAATTAGAGATAATAAACAAATTTTAATTCATGTAAGCGTGCGTCTAACCTATGACCAGCAGGGTATATCCGATAAAAATTAATCCACCATAATTAGTTCAGTAAAAATAGGTTTTGACCAGTAAAAAATTGCATGCTGGAATGTCGCTTTCTTAATGTGTTAGGGACCATCTAAATAATCTAAAACCAAAATGGTGACCTTCTCCCCCCGTACGGTTTTCAGTTATTTTAATATATGTTTGGGCCCATTTATCTTGAATTCAATAAGTCGCACTCAAACATTTCCAAGGGAAAATTATTTCAAGGTTGAATTTATAAACATATTTTTTTGTAATGGAAGGTATGCCCAATAGTTCGTATTTTAGACGGTAGAGGTCGCCAAAATTACTAAAAAATCATTTTTTTTAATTTTAACAACCCCCTTGCCAACTGTAGTTTAAATCAAGTAATTTTCTGTAGTAGTTCCCAAGTTAAAACGCTTTAAAGTCTTCACGCTCCTTCAAAACCATGCAAACGCTGCGCTACGACCAGCAAGCTAGCGCCACCTGTCGTTCAATATGTTTATAGATTGGCGCTACGTTTCCATTTTAAATTTAACTTTGAACAATGTTTGCCTTGGAAATTTTTGTGTGCGGCTTATTGAATAACGGAAAACCCTACGGAGGGAGAAGGTCACCATATTTTTGGATGGTCCTTAACACATTAAGCAAGAGAAATTCAACCATGCAATTTTTTCCAGGTCAACCCCTTATTATTGAAGCTCTGTCTTATATTTACCATAATTTTTTATCTTGTTCTTTTTCAGCAATTAAACAATATTTAAATATTATTTATTGCAATAGTCCTTTTTTTTGTTTTGTCAATACTTGAAACCTTTTATAAATTAACGGACTCCTAATGCGCCTACTTTGTCTTGAGGTCTGCGCAACTCAACGAATTTCCACGATTGCTCTTTCACTCTCAAATTTGTTGCGTACGTTTTTTTGTTTCCGAAAACTGGAGATTACGTGGATACGTATGTACATGTATGTATTGGTATATATTTTGTTATTAACAAGGCAATTGTTTTTTGAAATTTTTGTTTTTTTTTGGTTTTGCCTTTTTTTGAAAGTATATTCATTTATTCAAGTATAAACTTATAAATTGTTTCAAATACTTTAAAATTATGAATTGTCCTACCTGTATGCTGACATACATATGTATGCATGTATGTACATATATAAAATATATAACATTATTGATTGAATCTGTCATTGCTCTCTCTCTCTCTCTTTTTTTCTTTATCATCCTCCCACATAAAAACTACTGTACTACTAAACGTCAACTCTCAATTATGACTGGTTGGCTCTCTTTTTTTTATACATACTTATACTACATTGAACATGTTCCTATTCCAGAACGTATCGTATAAGACTTTATGAACGAACGATTGGGAAAGTGAGGAACGAGTAGCGTGTGCAATGACAGGTAAATAGCGAATTATATTTTTGCGTATTAAATACTAGATACATACACGAATTTACATAAAGGTGGACATATTTTAATACATATGTCTATGTATTTATATACATAAGTTTTATATGTATTAGCATAATCTACAGATGTGTTAACAAAATAAGGCCACAATTGTTTATTTAAATTTCAACCACGCACCGAACCTTAACTTTAATTTATATTTAATAAGTTAGTTATTGGTTAACAAATTTCCTATAAGACAAATTAAAGTAGACCAAATTATATACAAAAAATACTTACCTACGATTTAATTTAGGATTTTCTTAATGTATTCAGTTTGAATGACCAATTTGGGCGGTACAGAGGCTTAAATTGGATTAATTCAAATTATTTTTAAATAATATAGAAATATTATCTTAGCTGTGCGGTAAAAAAAGGGCTGTTAAAAAATACTTTCTTTTTAGGAAAAATTTTAATATAAAATATACAGTGAAAAAAATTTTCTCATTTGTCCGCATTCCCAGGCACACTCGGATATTCCTTATATGTTAACCAGCTTTGTCTAAAAAGCTTGCGTATTTTAAAGGCGGGCACGAACGACTTTGAAATACCCTGTAAAAACACATTTCAAAAACTTTTATGTTCCAAAAAGTGATGGCAAAAAAAAAAACAGACCGATAAAAGTTTGCGCGAGCCGAAAATGTATGTAACATATAAATGGAGACGTCGGAGACACCCCAAAGTTATCTAAAATATGATCAGGGTGACTAGAGAAGCCTATATACCCATGTTCGTCTATCCGGCTGTCTGTCCGTCTATCCGTTTGAGTGCCTAGATCTCATATTATTCCATAGGAGACAAGTTTAACCAGATTTGGCGTTTGGAAATTTTTTAGAGCAAATTTAAACAAAATCGGTTGACTATATCATATAGCATCGGCCGATCTTCCAAAAAAACGATTTTTGAACAAAATTTGTTGTGTTTCGTTTGTTTGTTAAGATATTCGAACTTAATTCGTCATTCAGATCTGTTTTAAGGTATTAAAGCAGTGTGTCAAATTTAATCGATATCAGTTGACTATATCATATAGCACCCATAGGGACGATCGGTTAAAAAAAATGTTTGCTTAAAAATTCTTCTGTTTTTGGTTTTATGTGAACGAACCAGATTTTAGTGGAAGCTAGTGGTACAGAGTATCCCAAAGTCATCCGCGCCCGACTTAACGTACGCCATTTCTATATTTGTAATCATGTATGCAATTCGTAGTATAGAATTATACCCAATGGACAATCGGTATCTTACTTTGGATTTTACCAAATTAACTTAGCTAAACTAGGACAAGTGATGTCAATTCAAAAAATTATGTGTTGCCTACTGAGTAAAAAGGAAAATGTTGATTTCACCATTAAATTTTGGTCCAAATATTGTGCTAACAATTTGCCAATATAGCCGCTTTTGATTAAAAATAACTATAATATTGCGACAATTGACTGTGTTAGTACAGGGAAACTCAGAGTATCATCTCAACGAAGATATCGACAGAGACCACACCAAAATCAATCTCATCTTACCCAAACCTTCTTGCAAGATCTGTAGCCCGAATTTGCGGAGCTTTTAGCCAACTATACATATATAAAATGACAAGTTAAACCGGCCAATCACTGTGCGAGAAATTTTCTATTATATCAAACAGGTTAAGGCGGACTTTTTGAAAGCAGCAACTTCATGAATTCGATTTATAATTTTAATGGAATCGTTTTAAATTAACATTTTGATTAAATTGATTAAATTTTATTTCTAAAAAAACGGCTTATAATTATTTTTAAGCAAATAATTCACATTTAAATGGCAAAAAATGAAAAAATCAAGTCATGCATGAATTTAATTAAGTGTATTGACTCGTATTTGATTACATATATTTTCATCTATGCCATCTATATTTTTTTTATCCTCCCACAGCTCGTTTTTTTATGGCTATTTTAGTTAACCACATCCATCTATCGTAGCAAATCAGTTTTCACTTATGTATGTATGTACAATGTATATAGTCAATATCAATTAGGGCAGTCGGAAAATTTTCTTAAGAAGCTTGTGTTGGTTAGAGTATGTACAAAGTGCAGTGCGTAGTAGGTGCACGAAATTATAGAAAGAAAACCCTTTTTATTTTGTGAATATCGCAACCAAATTCATGAGAGTTTAATTAAGTACAAAATATGTTTAAATTGGTCGACTAGTAACCACAATGGTTAAAATAAGCAAAACAAAAGTTTTTTCGTTACAAGATTCAAGATTTAAACAATTTTATTTGGTTTAACTTCCCAAAGCAGAGCTCTGCTTTGGTTTGTGGTTAGATATTATATGTATATATAACCGATATTTTTCTATGTCTATGTTTCGCTACTTATAAAGTATTTTCGGCAACTTCTCTCTTTTTTAATGACGTCTTAAACGATGCTACTTGTTTTTAAATCCATTGCTTAGCATAGTTGATCGATGGCTGAGAGTGTGACAAGTTAGATCTCAAGGTTGAACTTGAATATTTTCAATATGCCTGAAATTAGAACAAGCAATGCAAGGTTTATGGAAGGACGGAAGAACAGCGTTTACACGGAACTCAAAAAATGGGTACCACTCATTTTTTCGTAACAGATCGAACTTTACGAAGCATTAAAAAGCTTTGAATGACAAAAATAAGTTCCAAACATAATCGATGGGTAATTTAATTATCTACAGTATGGTAGAAAATATTCAAAATCAATTTAGTGAAACCAGAGATATTAGTTTTAAGGTAGAAATTTTTCTTAATTTCGATAAATGTTTTTTTTTCGATTTTAGCATGCCATTGTACTACGGTGCTGACTACATGTTGAGGAATTATGGATTTATTTCAATTTTGTTTCATATTTCACAGGGCTGCTGCACCACATAAATATTTAAAATGAATTTCCATAAACGACAAATATTTAAGTGATAAAGAAGATTCTGCTGATATAGTAATTTTATATTATACAAATATTTAACTAATAAAACATAAAAAATTACTGTTTTTAGGAGCAGTTCGGTTGAGAATTTTTTTAGCACATTTGTTTTGATTTTTGGCTTATTTTAGCATCTTTTTATTTCAAATCTAGCTTATTTTATCTCTCAATTTCTGGCATCACTGCAAACAACGTAATTCCCGTTTCGGTCTTTGATGTGTTTTGGAAGCCGAAACACTCGCAACGAAACGCGAACGAAACATTAGGGAAACGTCTGTTTGCTGATCGCAAAAAATACAGCAAACAAAACCAAAGAACTTTAATTTTGTTTCCATTCGTTTGTGTTCTCAGCAAAGAGCGAAACAACATGAAATGGAACTTTTCGTATCGTTTGTTTTCGTACGCTAATTGTAACCAATTGTAATTGCAGACTGGTGTTGTGCCTCTTTTGTCGTGTTTTTTATTTAATCAAATTGTCTTGATTTTAAACAAATTGAATTGAATTTTACGAATTTGTTCTTGCTGTTTTGATATTTACGTTACATTTGTCATGTTTCATTTTTTTCACTTTCTACATTATTCTTTTAGAATTTACCGATTTGTTAGCGGCCTCGGCAACCTAGACTATCATCCCAGAGGTTGTGGGCTCGATCCCACGTTAAGCATGGTCCTGCACTTTCCACTTTTCCTATTTCCCTAATTTTTCCTGCCTATATCCTTATTACTTACTCCCATTACACTAGTCGTCGATGAAAAATCTCCAGAGATGAGACTTATATTTTATGTTAGGGCAATGTTTCAGCATTCAAAATCCGTATTTTTTATTATCCTGTTATAGCTTGTTTCTTTTCTAGGACTATTTTAGCAAAAAAGGACCTTTTTCAAAAATCCATTTCACATATGATGTCATAAAATCTGTACACATTCGAATTTTTTCAAAACTTTTTTTTTCTTAAAAGCAGAGTAGAATACCTTTCCATAATGTCCCCAATCATAAAAATCGGTAGCCTAAAGAAAAAACTAAAGCCGAAAATGTGTGCACTAAAGGCCAAAAAACACAGCATTTTGGTGACTTTTTCTACAAATATAACTTTTTTTTTCAGAAAAAGTCTTTCACACCTAAAAAGTTAGCTATTTTAAGTTATTTGTCATGATATGTAGATGCATTTTCTGTATAACTTTGTCTTTTTATGATAAAATATGACTGATTTATTGAATTTTTAGTAAAAATGAAAAAAAAATAATTTTTTTCGGTCGATTTTTTTTTTGTCACTTTCAACTGCATTTAACCTTTAAAAAGTAGTTAATTTATCTATAATTTAATTTTTATAGAAAGTATGAGTTATTACCTTCAAAATAAGCCCTTTTTCGTGAAATTCAAATTGTCTAATGAACACCAGCAGTTCGATGCATCACCGCAAGTACGCAAAAAATCATGATTTCACCAAAAATAGACCAATTTGTTTTATGATGTTGAAAAAAATTGGCTATACTTTCCGGTGTATTTCTTAAGAGCATCAAAAGACATTTAATTGCCAAACTTATTCATAAACACCCAAAAAAAGAAGAATTTTTAAACAAAAATGGTTATTTGACCAATCGTTCTTATGGGAGCTATATGATATAGTTAACCGATTTCGATCAAATATGGTACAGTTTTTGGGTACTTTTAAAAACTTCAAAAACAATCGAAACACAACGTATTTTTTTCAAAAAATGTGTTTTTTAACCGATTGATCCTATGGGAGCTACATAATATAGTCTACCGATTCTGATCAAATTTGGTACGGTGCTTAGATACTTTAAAAAACTACTTAATGCTAAATTTGGTTCTAAAATCTCTGCAAACAAACGAAACAGAACGAATTTTTAATAAAAATTGTTTTCTGGCCAATTTTTACTAAAAATATAATAAATCAGTCATCTTTTATCTTAAAAAGACATAATTATACAGAAATCGCATCTACATATCATGACCAATAACTTAAAAAAGCTAAGTTTTTAGGTGTCAAGGACTTTTTCTAAAAAAAATTGTGATATTTAGGCCTTTAGGCCTTTAGGGCACACATTTTCGATTGTAGTTTTTTCTTTAGGCTACCGATTTTTATGATTGGAGACATTATGGAAAGGTATTCTACTCTGCTTTTAAGAAAAAAAAGTTTTGAAAAAATTCGAATTTGTACAGATTTTATGACATCATATGTGAAATCGTTTTTTGAAAAAGGTCCTTTTTCATTAAAATAGTCCTAGAAAAAAAACAAGCTATAACAGGATAATAAAAAATACGGATTTTGAATGCTGAAACATTGCCCTAACATAAAATATAAGTCTCATCTCTGGAGAAAAAAAGGGTGAAATTTGTCGATAACGCTCGGTATCTCAAAGGGGCAGCTCTTGGCCTAACTGAGTTGAGACGCGAAGTTCCAACTGCCGCCTTAACATACCTACCTACCTATTTGTTGATTTCATACTTATTTTGAAGAGAATTTGTTGCTACTTATCAGGTAAAGTAATTGTCAGAAGGAGAATCGGAGACAATTTCATGAATTTAAAAAACTTTAAGTTAAATAAACCTGAAATGGGACAAAAAAAAAAAAAAGCATGGATGACTATAATACGGACAAGCCGTAAATTTCAAAAGAAGCCTTTGCAAATTAATGCCAAGTATTGCCGAACACAACAAACAATACGCGTGTGTCAGAAGAGGAAAAAATGAGCATAAAACGTTTTCGAATTTTGCACAAGTACAGTGATCACAGACTAATCTATCTCTTCTGTAGATTCTCTAAATTTCAGCTTAGACCATCTGGATCTCCATACATAGGCTCACAAAAAAGCTTGGGGGTTCCACACCTTTAATGACTTCCATACTAATTTTCTGGCGATTTGAGAATGGTCATAGTTTCCGAAATCCCTAGCAGGAATGCCTTTAGAATACAATTTGAATTTATGCCATGTAATCAATATAGGCTATATTCGTGGTGGGACACTAACGATAGTGCCACCTTGTAGCCACTTCTACCGAGTATGCGTCCTTCCACTTTCAGTAGAAGTGGCAGGAGTGCATAAATATTTGTTGACAAAGTTTTGTAGTGCAACACAGTCGAATACCTAAAAGTAGAATAATTTTTAGCTATATTTTAATTTTTTATGGCAAACTTCCGAAAACTCATTGGATTTGCATTTTGGGTTAATACATTCATAAAAATTAAATATAAAAAAATTAAAAATTATTAAATTTTTTATTTATTTTCTTTTTTTGCCACACGAATTCAGTTTTCGGAAACCAAAGTTGTCTACTATTCGGAAGGGCTGGATTTTCGGCTAATCATCGGCATTGGTATTTGGTTTTTTTATGCGAAGAATTTTCATAAAAATTTGACTTACTCATTTGTTACTTTGATTCCATTTAATTTGGTGTCTCTGAAAGCGCCGGATGGTCAAAAATGTTCGAAATGCTACAATTGGTTTTGTCTTATTTTTGGTATGTTTGTTACTTTGCCATTTTTTGTCCGTTGATTTGTCCAAAAAAAGCTTCTTACAAACAAAAGTACAGTATCGATATATTTAACAAAACCATCGATAGTAGCCGAAAAATGAAACTATCGATACTCTCGATAGATGGCACTATCAACCTCTAGGTTAGATTATGAACCGAATGAAAATTAATAGTGGTTTTATGGATTTCTAGTTATTTATTTTTAACAATGTTTCTTGCCTTTATTGTTAATACCCATTTTATTTTTTCTTTTGTTTGCCTTTTAAATTTGAAATATTTAATTTTTCTTGGTTATTAATATATCATTTAATACGCCGTTTAGTGTATACTAGTATATGCAACTTAAAATTATCTATTGATTCGATTGTTTTCATTTTTTTCAATACATAATATGAAATATAATTATACATATATGCATATACATGTGAAATACATATTTTAATTGTGTGCACGCATTTTAAAAAACTTACTTAATAAACGTTTGAATAATTGAGCAATGTTTTGTATTGTCTAAAAAATACACACAATAATTTTTTATCTTTGAATCAATTTAAATAAACCAAGAATTAAAAAGCTTGTACAATTCAAAAAAGCATTTAAATTTTACATACATGAATTTAACTTATAGTTATTTATTTTTATTAAATTTTCTCTCTATAATATTTTTTACAAGTCTTTAATAAAGCTAGGTAAATCTTAAAGTACAACTTTATTTTCCGTTCAAGAATACAAAGTGTGCCTGCAAGTAAGTATGTGCATTGGAAACAATATAACAAATGAAAAGTTAATTACAAGATTGGATTTTGTTTGGTTTATAATAAAAGGATATGAATGACAAACTGTACAAATTAAAAGATATTGTACAGAATCGTGTCTAGCTTACAAATTGTAAAAAAATTTAGGTGTTCGTTCTCAACATGTTTTAGTCATATCCAAAAACAATTTTTCGAAAATAAAAAAAAGTGTACTTAAAAGCAATTATCTCTAGTTCTTACAAAGTGTAGACAATTGCATTTCACATCCTATACTTGAAATATATTTTTGTAAACTTTACGGCTTGGACGCACGCTATTTATGCATTCATTTTAAATTTTGTTTGACTAAATCATGTAGCACTCATAGGATCGATCGATCCATCAAAAAAACGTCTTTGGTGCTCAATCCATTGTATCCTAAAGACTCAAGATATTTTCAGAAATATATAAATCAAAACTAACTTTGTGCTCTTTACAGTGATATATGTAAAGTTTATTATAGAAATTGTAGAAGTTACAAGCAATCAAAATCACTCCCACGCACAAATATCATCAGATATCGTCTTGGTCAAACAATCGATTCAATATTACCAAAACTATTAGCTTCATGGAAACAACATAAGCAAACCTTATCCACTTACTTTAATAAAGATGTCATTAACATTAAAAACACCAAAAGACGTTTTATCTTTTATTACCTGAACACAACGACTTTCGTACAAAAACATTTTTTGACCGATTGGCCATATGAGCGCTATATGATATAGACAAACGATTTTGATCAAATTTGAAGCAATTGGTGACTTTATCTTTAAATGAATTTCGTTTAAAAAAATGTAATACAGTCGAGTTGGTAAGTGTACAGTGTAATACCCTCTCGCTCTCATAGTCTTCGAAATTTAGGCGCTCATACAAACGGTACCCGAGGTTATGATAAGCATTTCGGTATAAAAGACTAGGGGTCTGCCACGCCTTTTTCTGTCCGTTACAAAAACTGCATAAATCTAGTATTGTATTGTATCTTAGGTACAGGGTATAAACATTTTTGTTTACCTAGCTGTGCTATCGGAGCTATGTAATATAGTGAACCGACTTTTATCAAAATTGGTTAAGTAGTGAAGAACACTAAAAAAAAAAAACTGGCAGGCACATAATTTGGTTACGATATATTCATAAACAAAGGGCACAACGAATTTTGCACCAATCTGATATAGGCAACAGATTTTGATCATATTTAAACCATTATTTGAAACTGTACAAAAATATCAAATAAACGAATAATCTATATAAATCTTTAGGTTTTGAGAAAAATTAACTTTTATACTTTTGTACAAAAATTCCCGTTGTTTCAATAATTTTTCTCCGATTTTAATTAATAACCACACATTTTCTTCGTAATCGATCGATAATTGAAAGCAGTGAGATCTACATTATAAAGATTATGCAGCAGAAAATTGTATAAACTATTATGGGGATTCATCAGAACCAGAAAGGAGCCTGTAAGGAAACAAAAGTTTTATTAATTACACCGTCACTATGGAATAATTGGATTAATTAGGCTATGAATCGCTATCCCTTTCACTAGCTATGGCTTCTATTGACTATTTTTTTGCAAGTATAAAGAGAATGAAGCGTTCAACAATGAAACTAACGCCTTTTTTAAGGGCCTGGAAAAACTTAATATTTTCAATGGCATAAAATATTGTAAAAACGTTAGAATTCATGTATTGAGCTGATTACATTAAAACCGTCACTGACAAGCTAAACTTTCTTAGTTCATATAAATTAAATCTTCTATCTTCTTCTTATATATATATATATAAAAATTAAATAAATTTTGTATGTCCTCTATAGACTCTCAAACCATTAGACCTATTTTAATAAAATATAACGTGTGTGTTTACGGACATCGTGTGGAAGGTTCTTAGCATAGTTTGAACATTGTCCGATAGGTGGCGCTATTCAAAAATTACCAAAATGTAGAAATACATGAATTTCAATATAAAACGAAGAAAGGAGAATATTCGACACACAAAAAAACATTCACAAACATATGTCAGCTCTACTGTGTGAAATAAAGATAAAAGAACATTTACATTCATATTATATTGTTTTACACAACATGCAATATTACTAAAAACTCTGGAATGGGCAAGGTACTCATCCTATGCAAGCTCATTGTATGGGATGAGTGTACTATGGCACATATGAAATCATTGGAAGCGCTTCATCGAACATTGCAAGATCTTCGGCGTTATCAACAGCCATTTGGTGGAGCATTTTTTTATTATCAGGTGATTTCCGTCAAACACTGCCTGTTATACCACGTTCAACACCTGCTGATGAATTGAAGGCATGTCTAAAAGCATCGAATCTATGGTCACGAGTGCAGAAATTGACATTAACTACCAATATGCGAGTGCAATTGGAAAATGATCCATCTGCAGCACATTTCTCACAACAACTATTGGATTTTGGAAATGGAAAAGTACCAACATCATCCAAAATTACAAGAATCACGATTGGTTGAGAGCTCGAGTAATATTAGCGGCCAAAAATATCGATGTAAATGTAATTAACATGAATATTCAATTCAATGTACCAGGAGAAGCTACAACATATAAATCGATTGATACAGTTATGGAGCAAGAGGAATTAGTGAATTACCCGGCTGAATTTCTTAACTCATTAGATTTGCCAGGATTACCACCACATGTATTGAAATTGAAAATAGGAGTGCCCATCATTCTTCTCCGAAATATTAATCCACCGCGTCTTTGCAATGGGACTCGACTTACGGTGAAAAAGTTGATGAATAATGTGATTGAAGCAACAATTTTGAATGGCAAATTTAAAGGAGAAGATGTATTGTTGCCAAGAATACCAATGATACCTATTCGACTCGCTTTCGCAATGACCATCAACAAAGCGCAAGGACAATCGTTACAAGTTTGTGGTTTAAATTTAGAAAATCCTTGCTTCTCACATGGCCAACTGTATGTAGCAAGTTGACGAGTAGGAAAGCCATCTGATTTGTTCATTTATGCGCCAAATGGAATAACAAGAAATATTGTGTATCCGAAAGCGTTGGAGTGATTTTAATATTGATCAATATGCATAAAGAATTCTATATCTACATATAATAAAAGTAAACAAAAACCGAGTTTTAATTTTTCTACAGAGTGAGGCCGATCAACAATCAGCTGCGACAAATGATTCCCAAAAACTTCAAAAGTCCAATCATTCTGAAAATTTGATTTTCGGCTATTGCTGAAATCACTTTATCGTTCATGGTGTCCAAATCTCCATCAAACATGGTTAAAATCAAAGAATATAGAACTACATAGAATGCGCATCTGGCTCAAATTTATTTTAGCGCTTGTTGGTGCCGGCGGGCGGCAGCAAACGAAACGAAATGTGAGTTCTATTTTTAGAACACGAATGCTCAGATTGCCGAACGAGCAGGCGACAGAAAACGAAGCGAAATGTTGCTTCTATTTTTAGAACAAGACCAAACTCCGTTAATTTGTAAAGTTGTTTTCCTTCCAAAATGTTAAAGGGACAAATTTAAACACAACTTCTGTGTTGATGCCGATGGGTCTGTGGTACATATGTGTGCCTGGATGGCGTGCAATTATTTTGAGTTCAAATCCAGAGCTTGGAATTGATAAAAAAATTTTTTTTTTAATATTTTGAAATCAGTTTCATATTTTTATTTTTAGATTTTATAGGCTTTTTTGTTTAATTACGTAAAACAAATTTTTATTTTGCGTTGGTGCTTATTAAATAAAAATTCTTTCAATTTATGTATTTGTAACTTCTCTGGTTACCTCTTAAAACCACTGTGAAAAATAATAATACATACGTGTGTCTTTTGAATACTTCCCCTAAAAAATCGAAAGGTGGAAAGGAGCCTACCTAAATTAAATTTAGAGCAATAATTTTTATGAAAATAATTAATTATTAAGAATAAAATAAAAGGACCTATGCTTATTCTCTCGATCAGTAACTGCATCAGATCTGCACACATAAGCATACATGTAAATTCAAGTATTAGTGTTTGTGTATTCATACTGTAAAAACCGTCAACAAACAAATTGGGAGTCGATAGCCAAATACCCTTTTTCGCATTTTCCTAATTTTTAACATGCATTTGATCGTGTGAAGGCAATCGTGGTTAGAAGGTGTCATAGCAGGCACATTCTTCGAAAGGGCATTGATGCTCAGAAACTAAAAATTTGCAATTTTGGCTGAGGCTGAAAATATGAACATCACCGACAACCAAAAACGAAGTTCAAAGCCGAGGTCAATTGCCATCGCTCGTGAAATGCCTACTCTATTTTTAGATTTTCCCGTTTCCTCTGCCTGCCAGTAAATAAGAGCATTAAACATTTCGCGCACGGGGATGAGAATGAAGTTTTTGTGTACACGACGAAAAACCCTTCAACAGAGAATCGATAGCGAAATACCCTTTTTCGCATTTTTCCCCTTTTTTACATGAATTTGTTAGTGTGAAGGCAAACCTGATTATGTAGTGTCATACCAGTCACATGCTTCGAAAGGGTGTGAGGTTCAAAAACTAAAAATTGACAAATTTGGTTGAGGCTGAAATTGTGCACATTCCCTACAGACGTTTGCTATCCGCCAGCCCGCACAATAGAGCTTCAAACATTGTGCATACACATCTTAGTATGTATATTGCCATTGGGAAAACAGTTGTCGGCAAGAAATACACACTTATTTTGTCTTGTCGCTGCCCCCCTATTATACCTTACAAAAGCGCGTATTTTACTATGAAATTAAATGCATAGAATGCGTACTGTACCTGCGAGCATAGCAAAAAAAAAATGGCAATGAAAAATAAAAAAATAAAATATTAAAAATAAAAAAATTATATTTTTGAATTTAACATCCAGCACGAGAATCGAACTTCGACACATTGGGTTATAAGTCAAACACGCATTCCACTGAACCATCGCCACTTGTGCATTATGTTTGCAAAATTTCATATACAAGCATATGAACAAATCGCATTCAACCCTAAGCATGGGGTATTGATGTCAATGCCCCATATACTTTTTTTTTTTGTATGAGATGCGCATTCTATGTAGTTCTTTATTCTTTGTTAAAATGTAAAGATGGCAAATGGTTGAAAATTTTATGATGAAATTAATCCATTCATCGGTCAATCGGAAAGATTCCAGGTTTGGAAACATAAATGGTGGCGTGGCTGGTATTTCCTTGAAATTGTCTTCCAGAAACAAGGTGAAATTTTTCACATTTTGAAAGTTTATGAGTGAAGAACGAACATCATCGTGAAAGAGATTGCATTTCCAATTTAAATTGAACGTTTCAGCTGTCGGATATTTCATATTCAACTGCTCAAAATAATCAAATGGCACATCTTCTTCGTCTGGCATCGACACAGTGTATTCATTTTAGATCTGAACAACGTGAAAGTAAACCAAAAGAAATAACAATCAAATAAACTAAATCATTCTGAAAAGTTACTATGCCATTAAAATTTTTTCCGAAATGATTTCTTTTCCAGTTCGAGCAAATTTAATGAAATAATGATTATTTATTTGCGTTGACACATTCAATATTCTTGCTTTAAAAAATACGATTCCTTTTCCATCAGCGACTCTCTCAAACAAATGTCAAAATGTCAGAATGTCGACATACAAACAAAATTAAAAAATACACAAATGAAACAAACTAATGAGTATACACCATATACTGTGTAGGAATGGCATTGTTGTATGGAGGTGCCAATGCATTTCGCCCGATAAATTTGTATGTCATTATAGTATTTCGTGAATTCGCCACAAAAATAAATCATTGGAAGAAAATAAAGATCGAGCGAAGCGAGCGTGCCGGAGCGCATCGGAGGCCGGCTAGTTAAATAAAAAATTTGAATTAAATTAAATTTATGACAGCATTATTTTTGAATTTAACTCAAATCGAATGAAAAAATATGGTTAAAATACTCGACTCTTAGCAATATATATTTTCTGTCTTGATATGTTTTTCATTGTATGAACATAAACGTTTCTCTTAAAATATTGAGAGACGAGCCGTTATGGCCCATTTGTCCTTCTCAAATGTGACGTCCGTCAGTCGAGCTCAAATTAAAGCCTATCGTACGAAGTGGGTGGCTCACAGTGGCTCACAGCTTAAATTACCCAAGCCAGAAGAGGTAATTGTAATCGGTAAAAAAATGTTTAACAATGATATAGAAAATAAATAATAATTCGGACTTATTTCATCATAAAATTGTGCTTTACCCCAAGTTGTTTACTCGCATTTTAGAAAAAATATTTTTTAATTTATCGAGGGATTCGATTTCTAGTAGCTTGATTTTGAATTTGAATTTTTTTAATTGAATAATTTGTGCAGCTCAATGTTGGGCTTTCTAGATGAATATATCATTACGTCAAATAGAAATATGTTGAATGGCTGCTAATCTTTAGAAAATGGATCGTGCGGTCCCAAATTGATGGGCATCTTTCACATAGGGCCCACTAGCTATTTGGCATTATTGGTGTAGCAAGCCGCTAATCTTCGCAACCAATCGTCTATTAGATTAGTAAATCTAAACTAGAAAAGCAGAATTAAATCGTTTAATAGATCACGAAGTTATCGGGTATAGAAACATTAAAAACAGTATTTCCCCACAACTTTTGTAAATGCCAACGTTCATAAGTACATCTATATATAAACAATGCTGTGTTACTAACACAAAAAATTTCAAGAACGGCTGGAAAGATTTTGATTATCTATCATTAATGATCTATTTTGATGATGATTCGTCTTCGCTCTTGTTAACAGAATAACTATTAAAATATCTCAAAAATTCACATAAAAAAAGTTAGCCACGAAATTCTTCTACTGGGGTAAAAGGCCAGAAGGCTTTTGTTAAATTTTTAGCACCATAGCGTCTGAGATCCCTTTACTCATCATATATCGTTATAGGGTCTGCCGCGTCTTCTTCTGCGTGTTGCATACATTTGCACGAATTATGTAACTTTGGTACAGATCGGATTTTAATGATTTGTTGGATTCGTCTCCGCCTGGATTCTCTTTGCAAACATGCGACATGAAACAATAGCTTTCATGACCCGAGCAGTTCTATGAAATTGGTTCAACGGAGAAAATTTCGCTTACACGACAACGGTTAGCTGTTCCACTCTATCTACTGTTATGCTTGTTAGTTGTTTGTTTTGTGGTGAAGGTTAACCCTAAGGATGGATTGTGGTAAATTGTAGGAGTAGAATTTTTTTTCATCAAATTAGGGATGTAGGGATTAGATATAACGTAATAGTCAAACGCAATGATTTACAAAAGCAAAAGTGGTGAGAGTATAAATTACGTACATTTATTTTATCAAGAGTTTCGGAGAAACAATTTAATTAGATTGAAGCAATATATAAGTATGATTTAAGTTTCTGCAATAGAGTGTACCGAAAACACATATTTTGTTCTTTTTTTTTAGTCATTGACTTCATAAAAACAAATAACAAATAATGAAAAGCGTACAACAGTATCTTGAGATGACACGCTTTACAATGATGCCTTAAAAGTGAAACCCGATTTGTTTTTAAGTCAAAAAAAAAAAAAAAAAAAAAAAAAACCCAAGATGACGAACGTTTATGTCGATCGAGGACGTCTTTCGAATACCCTGTACCACAAAAATCCAACATATTGCTTTAAAACACCAAAAGACATTTGATTGCCAACTTAGGATACGGCACCTTCAAAAAAAACCAAAAGCAGACGCATTTTAAAGCAAAATATTTTTTTGGCTGAACGGTCCTATGGGAGCTATATAATATAGTCTACCGATTTTTATCATTTTTAATACAGTGAAAACTCTAAAATACTATTGATTGCCAAATTTGGTTACGATATTTTTATAATCTAACGTATTATCCACCTAAAACTTTTTGTTTTTTGAAACACTCCTTTGAGAGCTATATAATATTTCCTCGATATCAAAAATGTAAAATAAACTAGTCACCCCTGACATAATAACGCATCTAATCCAAAAATTTGGTTGCTCTAGCTCTTACCATCTCTGAAATCTTGGCGCTCATACGGGCAGGCGGATATGGGTATATCGACTCATCTAGTCACCTTGATCGTACTTCAGTTAACTTTAATAAGAGTTATTTTACTTTGGGAGTGCAACGGATCTCTTCAATAAAAGCTTTATGAAAACATGAAAGCTTTGGTTTATTTACATTTGCCGCCTTTTTAATTATTATTTTTGTAATAAAAAAGTCAGTTGCAACGGTTCGATTGTCCTCTACATAAATTTTTCGGGCTCAATTGGCGACATTGATACCGATTCACTGGTGTACCCGTTGCAGTTTAGGAGCTCGTACCATATATTGGAACGGCAAAACTTTCTATCTAAAACAGCTGTATGAGACGTATGAGAAGAAAGCTATATACTACGAGAAGCGGTCCTTGAAATAGATTTAAAAGCACGAGAAGAGACAGAAAGGAGAAAGAGCTTGGAAATTTTGACTTCAGGTCAAAAAAACTTTTTGAAGAAACCAAAGCATAATCGTTTTATTTAAAACTAGAGTAACAAAACAATAATTTTTCCAAAAGGACCACCCTTTCAGGAATTTTTAATTTCAACTTCCAATCAATAGCACTGTTAGTGACAGCTGTGCGACATTTTACGTCAAAATATTTATTAATGTTTAAGATAAGCTTCGTCATCTCATCTCACGCGGCACTGGTTCTTCGTGATCATTTCGCCAGAACTTCAACAAAAATCATTCTGCAACCTGGTTATTCACCTGATTTGGCTCCGTGTGTCTTTTGGCTATTCAGCAAACTCCAGAGGACGCTTAGGGGACGCCGTTTTGACCCGATTGAGATGATAAAAGTTGAATCGCAGAAGTCTCTGAAGGCCGGTCACTTTGCCAATTGCTATGATAACTGGAAAATTCGTTGATTTAAGTGTATTGCAGAGGAAGGGTATTAATTTGAAGGAGATGAAACAGATTTATATAAATACAATTGTAAAAAATAATAAATAAACTTTTTAATTTGATTAAGGTAGTATATATAAAAACAATAATTTAACTATCATAAAAAAATATATTTTGTTACAGAGTACTAATCCAATTTTTTTTTCCATAATAAAATATCCAATAAAGCGGTCACAGGTCAAAGAACGACAGCTTGTAAAAACGAGTTCGAGAACAATTTCAATTCGCTTTGCATTATTGTAACTTAACGCCAGCACAATCAGCAGTCTATAGTCTATAGCTTCCATACCCGATATTCTTTGTAAAGTAACCATAGGCCGATGGGGTAGTATCGTGCTGACTCACTGATTTAAATGGCACAGCGCATAAGCAAGCAGGAGTCATGATCTTCAACACGGCACAGCGCAAAACTTTTCGTCACTATACACACACAATACTAAAAATAAAATAATAATAGCAATATAATAAATAATACCCATTTAATAGTGGTGTATACCCTTTTATTAGTTTTAGTGAGTTTTTTTCTGCAGAGACGAGACTTATATTTTATGTTAAGACAATGTTACAGCATTCAAAATGCGTTTTTTTTTAATCCTCCCATCGCTCATTTTTTAAATTTTTTCGTTCCAATATCTTTACAAACAAACGAATCAGAACGAATTTTGTTCAAAAATCATTATTTTGAACGATTGCTCCTGTGGGAGCGAACTATTGAGTGCAGAATTTCGTTTCAATGATTGGGGTTCAAAAAAAAAATTTTTTTCTTTCTGCATATCGCTACCGATAACATAAAATTTCGAACTTTTAAAGTGTCTCAGACTTTTTCTGAAAAGAAAAAATGGCGTACGTAAAGTGGGGCACGGACGACTTTGGGATACCCTGTACCACTAGCTTGCAATAAAATCCGGTTCCTTCATAAAAAACCAAAAACAGAAGAATTTGTAAGCAAAAAATTTTTTTTTATCGACCTATGGAAGCTAATGGTATTTGAAAGGAAAATTTTAAGAAAAATTTTTGGCGCTATTAATGACAATGGAGAGTGGCGAATTAGATAGAACGACGAGCTAGATCAGCTTGTTAGAGGAGAAAACATTGTACGTTTCATTAAAGCAAAAAGACTAAGGTGGTTAGGCCACGTGTCACGAATGGATCCTTGTAGAGCCCAAAAGAAAATCTTAGATGCAAAATCATACAACACCAGAGCAAGAGGCAGACCAAGATCGCGATGGATGGAAGAATTAAAGGAGGATATGGATAAGATAAAGATAAAAAACTGGAAAAAATTAGCAAATAATCGTGCAACCTGGAGGCATTACGTTCAGCAGGCCAAAGCTCACAAAGAGCTGTAGCGCCAAACGATGATGATGATGATGGAAGCTATATGATATAGTCAACCGATTTCAATCAAATTTGACATAGTGATTTAGTACCTTAAAACATATCTGAATGCCGAATTTGGTTTAAATATCTTTACAAACAAACGAAACACAACGAATTTTCTATAAAAAACGATTTTTTGACCGATTCGTCCTATGGGAGCTTCATGATATAAGTCAACCGATTTTGATAAAATTCGGTAAAATGCTTGAGACCTATAAAAAACTTTCGAAAGCCAAATTTGGTTACGATTTCTTTATAAGCAAACGAGTTATTCATGTAAAACTTTTTTTTTGCGAGGTCGTCTGAAACACCCACATGGGAGCTATATAATTTATCCCCGATATCAAAAAAATAAAATAAACTTGTCTCCTATGGAATAATATGGGATCTAATGTGAAAGTTTGGTTACTCTAGCTCTTACCATCTCTGAGATCTATGCGTTCAAACGGACAGACGGACATGGGCATATCGACTTCTCTAGTCACCCTGATCATACTTTAGGTAACTTTGGAGGGTCTCCGAAGATACCTTGTATATGTTGCATACATTTTCGGCTTGCACAAACTTAATATACCCTTTGTACCATACGGTACAGGGTATAATAACGACATTTGTACGAAAAGTCGAATGTGTTTTTCGGCATTTTGGAAAGGTAGTCCAATCTACTTTTACGAAAAATAAAATAAAATAATTCAAATTAGTACAGTTTTTATGACCTCATATGTGCAAACGTTTTTTAAAAAATTTAATTTTTCTCTAAAATAGCACTAATAAAAAAAATGTGCTAAGGGAGGATAAAAAAAAGCCTTTTGAATGCTGAAACATTGCATAAAATATAAGTCTTATTTCTGGAGATTCTTCATCGTCGACTTGTGTTATATTCAAAAATGCAAAACCTGTTTTACAAAAATGCCAAAAAAGTAGAGGAAACACAGTTTTTTTATATTTATTAGAAATGGGATCCTATCCGAAAACATCCATACTGGGGTTACTAATTTATCCTTACTTGCTCCTTCAATGCGTTACTGTTTGGGAACATTTTTTTGATTCATTGCACACCAAACAACGCACAGAAGTCATAAATATTTTCCTTAGATAGTTATTTGCCAAAATCAAGAGCACAATGCAATTTATCGGCTCCTGACTTTTTCTAGTAAGAGGGAAAAAGTGACAGAATACGACGAAAATAAATTTAAACCTTTGTGTGACCAGTGCAGCAAAAAATATTCCCAATTTCGCCCGTTCACAAATGACCGAATAAAATGTGCAGAATAGAAAGTTTCCTCCAAAACAAAAATTAATTATAATAGCCACCAGTATTACTTAATGACCAACAAATTTTAATTGTATTTATTTAATGTATGTTCATTGTCGGCATTTAGAGAATTATTTAAAAATGTGAAATCAAATGAACGAACGAACGAAATATAATGAAGACAAAATTGAGATATGTCGAAAACTTATTGAGATATGGAAAAATTGTCTTTTTTGTTATTCAGTTGTGTTGAAGAAAAAAAATTACAAAAAGAATTTGTTGGAAAACTTGATTATTTATATATATACCTTCATATATATACAAAAAGACATACATACATATGTATTTTTTAATTTGATTTCTTGATGAATGTTCATATTATTTTGACAGGTTTCATAACATCATAAAGTCAAGTGATAAATCAAAAACAATTTTTAATTGCAATTTTCGAATAAGCATTCAGTTGTATTGATCTTTAAAGCAGAAAAAGTTTAAAGCCCTAACTTTTGTGCTATTTTCAAATTTACAGTATAACATACGCGTTTTAACGCGCCTCAACGCGTGGCAATAAACGCAAGATCCGAACGTCTGCGCAAAAAAAAAGTGCGAGTTTACAGTCATAGTCATAACCATAACCTTGATGCTTGATGTACATGTATATGTGACTAAATTCATGAGAAATTCAAGATTGATGTAAAATTAATGAAAAAACATCCATTTCTTTATATTTTTTTATGATATTTGTGTCATCAATTTTCTAATTTGAATTACTACAAAGCTACAAGGAATTTTATTTCTCTTTAGTAGATACATTAAACTAAGAAGGAACATAAGAAATGCCTATTGCATTTGATTAACTTTTACATACACATTAAAAAAAGGCGTATAAAAATAATATAGTATTCATTTAATATATGTATATATAATTTATATATGCAATGCAATATATGTACGTAATATAAGATTCAAAGCATTTTTATAGTCAGAGTCATTACGGGTTAATTGTATTTTTTTTTTTTTGGGTTTTTTCGTTAAGCATACAACAAAACAAAGAATTTTTGAAATAAACATTTTTAAATTTTTTATAGTTCATATAGTTGTATAAAATTTAATCACAAATTATTGATGAAAACTTTATTTTAATTGGGTTTAGGCGACACGCTCTTGGTCCGTTGAATTCCGTTACATTTATCATCAGATATCAGATATTTCTATGCTTAATTGCTTGTCCTCGCATACTTATGCTTTTACAATATTTTTTTCCGTTTCTTCTGCTTTTAAGCATACATTTCTTCTTTGAGTTTCTCTTTGTTTAAAAGTCTACATTTCTACACAGAACTTGACAGCGTGGTACGTAGAAGTAGTGGTAATGGTAGAACTAGACGTTAGTTATACAGTTATACAGGCATTTACAGTTAGTTTAGCGATAGTTTTTTTTCATTTACTTGGAGAAGGTACTAAAAATCAGTTTAACTTTATATGTATCTTATCTTAACTACCTTAAAATTTAAAATTTGCTTCGATTTTGTTTTATAAACAAATTGTGTCGGTAAATGCTTGATCTTAAATTCGTTCTTAGTGTAATAGATATTTTATATTTCACTGTTTGGTTTGCTTTTTTGCTTGTCTATGCGATAGATACATTAGATTCGATTATATTATCTTAAATTTGCTTAAAAATTCAGCTCGTGATTTGGGATTTCTTATATTTTTATATATGTACTTGCTTATTTGCGTCCTTTTATTACTAAATACTATATGTACATGGTGTTGCGTATGATTATTCGTTGGCATAATTTACTGTTTATGTACTCTTCTTGTTTTGCTCTTCAATAAGCTTCTTCTAACCATTTCTCAGTGGATCTCGCCGCTTTCTTGTGCTGCAAATGATTGTTGAGTGTACAGCAAATATGGAGTAGCTGTTGGCGAAAACAAAAAATGAAATGCATTCAATGTATTGATCAAAGTTTATAATCATTTCAAGATATACTGGGGGATGCCACAGAAAACCATTTCTTGTTAATTTCTTTGCAATTCCACTTCAGACATGACTCGCTGAAACGGTTTCAAAACCGTTAATAACATTTTTTCAGATTTGAGTAAATTCATAAATAAAAACTAATTGATACAAATAACCCCTTACGTATTTGGAATGTTTTTATATCTATGTCTTAATGTTTTGCTAAATATTGTATAATGATTTAATTCATGATTTTCATTTTTAAAAAATCCTTGGTGCATTTGCCATTATGTGTCAACGAGCAAAATCTTTTCGAGCAAAGAAGTTGCCACCTAGTTATGGTACTAAGTAATAACATTTCGAAGTAATTCTTTTGACATATTAATAGATGTTTTGATGTTAAACGATAGTTCAAAAATAGTTTTTTTTATTTTAAATAACGCCATTATGAAGTGTAGTTATAGTTAAATAAATAAGTGCTGTGCACCTTTATCTCATAAAGTGGCAATGTACGGCATGTTAGGCTCAATAATTCAGCAGTTTAGGTTTAAATAAAAATAACAGTAGCGCAACATAAGAAGAAATTTAAAAATGTAATTAAATAAATATAGAATAATCAGTAAATAAAATAAATGAAGTAATTTGTCAAATCTGTGTGTGTCTTATATATTCAAATTGCACTTCATACATAATTGTTGTAACATTATGACATTGAAGCGATCTAAAGCTTTTTCGACGCTTTCGCTTGACTTTTGGCTTGTTGGGGTGTTTTTTGTATAGCCTTAATAATGGCTGATAATTCCGCAAAGCGCGTTTTAAAAATAATTTTCTATGTAGGTGCAAATTTGCACATGTAAGCAAACGAATTTGGCATTCTCAACTGTTGAGCCCGGTTGAGTAGGGATGTCATAGAAACTCCTGTATTTATTATGCATAAATGAAAAGCAAAATTATGCAACATATGATGATAATTATCGTTGAATATTATAAAGAATAAACTTTATGGATCACTGTTGATAAACATGTATTTAAATAAGTGTCTAAATGTTCTAAAACAATTTTTGGAAAATAGTAACCCTTCGCTGTCATTTTTGGAAAAGCGTAAACATTCGAAATTAAATGTTCGAAAAATGAAATCTTTGAGATTTCTGTGGCACCTATGTTTTTTTTTTTTTAAATTTATTTTCAAACCGTCGCATTTCTGTGGCACCCCCCATAATGAACATATTAAAGCTGTGTAAAGTTCTATACTAACTATGTAATTAGTCGAAAAGTATGATTATTTATTAAAATACATCCGAGTTTATAAAAATAAATGCATATATGTGGGATGTGGATAGAAAGAGGAATGAGAGCACCGGGGTACGCTTAGAGAGCGAAAACAAAGTATAATGCGCACAAAGAATAAGAATATAGTAGGTAGAGCAATAGTGTCAAGTTGTGAGATGAAATACGCGCTTTGTAATTTGAATTTGATACTCGGTGAATAAACATTATATTGTGATTAAGGCCTACATATTTTCAGTGCTCAAAAATCTAACAAAAATAAAATATATTTTTAATTTTTTACGGTTGCCATTTCAAGTAGCAAGAAACAGAAGTTGCTACAACTGGACAGCCTCAAGAACGAAGAGCCCCGGTGTCCAGCTGAATGAAGTCTTTAAAACTGTTGGGCTGAAAAGACCACTATGAATACTAAACATGTACAACGCGTGAAGGACTATTTCCTGAGTTGTGGAAAAAGCAAAGTCTCGTTCAAAAAAGTAAAACAAATTTGTCCCCCATGGAATAATGAGGGATCTAATTTGAAAGTTTGGTTGGTCTAGCTCTTACCATTTCTGATATTTAGGCGTTCATACGGACATACAGATGGACATGGCTATATCGATTAAATTTGGGGGGCCTCCGACGACTTCTGTACAATTTTCGGCTTGTATCAGCTAAATATACCCTTTGTACGTTATAGGTATAATGAAAAACGCTCTACGTTAAATGTACCAATACTTTTTTTTCTTAGAACTACCGTTTCTGAGAAATAGCGAGTCAAATAATTGTAAAAGTTGTAATCGTCATCTTTTACCAGCTTGTGCTTTGTTGAATCATGTCAATATCCTCCGCAGTAGATTTTTGCGGTTTTCGGCCACACCATTTAATATTTTAATTTATTGACAGATCGATGCAATTCGGACATATGCATCAAAAGTTATAATCAAAAATATACAAATTTCACCTCCCCTTGCCTATCAACTGCGTCAATTATGGTTGAAAGTGACCTAGAATCACAATTATTGGTAAGCTGATTTATGTGGTTTATGTCTAATGCACAAATGCGGATCCCCCACCTCCCGCAATCGATTTATCCAGTTTTCTCCCACAGCCCTCAACAAATCAACTTACCCCATATACTTTAAATAACTTCTTTGACGTAGCTTTCGAGTTTAATCAAAATCTATCAAAATTTACGGAACTTACATATAGGTATTAATATCGAATTTCACCAAAAAAATAAAATGCATTCCAATTGAAAAGTTCTTAGTAGGAAAATTGCTTGAGACGAAAGGTGCAGTGTATTGGTATTCCACTGTCGGGACTGTACGCTGTTTATAAATAAATAATTCATAGCTATGAAAGAATATGGATCAATCTTACCTCAAATACTTTAAAAATATTTTAATCAATGGTACCACAGCCTGCTGTTTTGTGTTTTTATAACACCATTCGAGTTGATTTTTGCGCCTTCATATGATTTCGTTATCGTACTAGCTATGTTTTTTGATGTAGTCGTTGTCACATTAGACGAAACTTCACTTTTGGCAGGTCCTGCACCTAAAGCATCACGATTTAAATTTATTTCCACCACACTATCCTCGTTTGGAGATGAATCCGGCCGATTGTACTCTGACGATATGTTGGTTGCAGCAGCATCTGTCACATTGCGTGTTCGACGAATCGCCCTCAAATGCTGCCGCTGATTGTCGCGCATGGAGTTCTGACTATAGTTTTTGCCATTGTTCACAAGCTTCCCCTTGGGTCTAGCATTTATCATGGTGGCGGCCGAGCTAATGCCCAAGTGTTGCGAATCTGACGGTTTCTTTGGCATTGTATTGACTAAGCTGAGTGTACGTGTTGCGCTGCTTAGCGCCAAGCTGCTTGGCTTCATTGCAGTTACGAAGCCGGTGCCCACAGATGAAGGAGGTGGCACTGCTCTTGCTGCCAATTGCAGGGAAGCTTCGAACTAGAGATTATCTGGATAGCTGCGAAAATTGTACGTTCTGGCGCGCTGAAAATCGGATGTGCCACTGGTGCTACTGCTGCTATACGGATTTATCATGGCCGCTGTTGATTGAGAGTTAAGCGTGCCCATGCCGTCGGCATAGTTGTTGTGCTCCTGGCTAAGGTTGCTCTTGGCACTGCTGCTACTAATAGTGTTGGTATTGCTACTTCCATTAGCAACACTCTTGATAGGCTTAAAAATTGCGGTGGTGGCGTAGTATTTTTCCATGGGCGGTGGTGGGACAGTTGGCGGCCTTGGAAAGATGCTGCTTAGAGGTGGAGGTGGTGTGCGTCGAACGTTTACATAGCCACTCCCGCTACTTGTCATTTTTGTGGTAGGGATGTAGTCTTGCATGTGTGGAACCGCATAGCCTCCTTCAGGAACATCTAGAAAGCCGTGACACAAAAAATAAAGTGAAGCGAAAAATCATAAGAATTTATTTATAATATAAAAAAATTAAGATGGGAGATCTACATTTAATGTTTCACTGCGGAAATGACTGTTTGACCGCTTTAAGTTTCATACACACCTGTATAGTCCGGCGTCATATTACATTGCAAGTCATTAACAGCAGCGTAGCTATTTACTCCGCTGGTGTACATGTTGACATTAAAGGGCTCATGGTAGAGGCTATTTTTTCCAATGGAGTCTCCATCATCACCACTCGTCTATATAAAAAAATAAACGTCATAATTGATAAGCAATTATTAAGAATAAAAAAAGGACATGTCTACTAAGCTATAAGTTTATTTACAACTTTAAAAATTATCAGATAAATATTATACTCTATACAGATAATTACAATTACTTTAACAAAATAAATGGGTGATTTAAGTTTATTTTGTAGATATTTTATTGGCAATAATTTACAATTACAAATGCGAAAACGCGGTTTTAGACTAAGAATAGAGTCTCAAACAATTCCTGAAAGATTGATAAATTACGTTTTTTTTTTATTATTAATGAATTGTAGTACTATATGCTCTTAAAACTTTTTTCAGCTTGTCGTTAATTTTGCAGTGTATCTTTCGTTTAAGTTATAATTAATATTTATATTTTTTTTTTATGGCGCAGCGGAGGCACATGAGATTAATGGATTTATCGATAAAATTTTTGTGTATTAAAACATTTCAATCGCAAGTATCATCATCAGTGTTTATGTTTTTTAGGGTTTGGGTATAATTTGTTTGGCATGAAATATAACAGAAACAGCCCTATAACAACATGGAGAATAATGTCCCAAGCAATTCTCGAGTAGAGCAATAAAACTCGCACACTGTGGGTATTTAGTTCTCGTAACTTCCTGCGAGTCGAGCGATGACACACTCTGTGTGTATTTTAATTTTTTAAGTTGGTGTGGTATCCCACATGATTATTGTAGCGCATTTTACAGTTTTACAAATAGGGTAATTTAGTGCAGTTTGTTAGAGAGGAAATTTAAAGCTTTCATTCAAAAAGCCAAGTCAAAGTGTTAAATCTGTACTTATAGAATCTGTAACTAAAGTAGCTATGAACTAACCAGATATTTACTATTTTAAAACCCTAATTTAAGTGTGTGCTTCTTCTTTCCTGTGCTTTTTTTACATTTGTGAATTGTAAGTTAAATTAAAACTTTGATTTAAAAAAGCCGAGACTGCGCGTATTGTCATTATGATTTTAAAAACCCCTTATAACAAGTAAAAATATCAAACTCACTTAATTTTGTTCAAAGAAGGGACTACACTTTGTGCTTGCGTTAATACAAAATGATTACATATTTTAAATCTGGTGCTTACTTTTTTTAAACGAGTATAAGACAACTCGTTGCTTTCGTGATAATGTCTAAAAAATTACAAATGAAAAATGAGCGAATTTATTCTCAACAGCGAAAAAGTAGAAAAGGGTCTAAGATGAGGAAAGGCTGATTTGAAAGTTGAAACGCAGGGCTGATTTGCAGTATGTATTTGAAAAAGTCAACGCAATGTGTGAATACCATAACCAAAACTTTTGGGATTTTCGTCAATTTTATTTAATTTTATGGCATAGTTTCAAATGCATAGCGTATAATTGTGATACATTTGAATCCGATAGCTTTTATTTAATCAAGAATCTTACAAAAAAATACTTCAAAAGTTATCCGCTTTTTTCCAAACATCAAAATAATTAAAAAAGTAAGATAGTCCGCCAAGGATAAAATTGTACGATTTAGCTAATTTGATCCTGCTGATATTTTCACCCTGTTCCGATTACTCTTCAACCCGGCTTGGAACATTTGTTAGGTAATTAAGTATTCAATCAAGTCGAACTCACCTTAATGCTATTTCCATTGGGTCGATGCTTGTCCGCATTGCCTCCCAAAGTGTTTGGATTAAAGCTGTATTGAAATGCATCCAGGACATTACTGCCTCTAGCTCGTTTTGTTCGCGATACAATAAACAGAATTACAGCAACCAGAAGGATAATTATGGTTGTTAGAACAACAATAACAACGCCAATAAAATTGGCCTCGTTCGGCTCTTGATCAATAGGTCGGGGAGCAATTACTGGAATAAGTATTTGAGGCACAACTGTTATTGGTCTCTCCCTCAAAATTAAATTAAACATATGAGATTTACTTACATTGCGGTCCGTTGTTGTTGCTATGAACGTTAATATCGCCTTTGCTGATTCCCACACCTCTAAAATCACCGCCAAGTGAAGTGCCACCTAAGCTACCACCCGCATTCATTTTATTTTTCCGCTGATAATCATTGTTCTGCATTGGGTATTCACGTGAATCCTGTGGAGGTATAGCCGCTTCATTGCGCTGCTCTTGTTCGTCAGTAAAATTTCCAATGGCGGGAACTGAAGGGCATAGAAATTTAAAGATGTTATACATACTTCTATATACATAAATTTCTTTAATTGGGTGCTATATTCAATTATAATATAAGTTTGTCTAAATCATAGGTATTTTAGTTTTGTATACATGCTAAAACTACTACTTTCGTCCTTCTCCCCTAGTAAAGCATAGGGCCTCCTTTTGGTATGCATGCAGTTTTTACAGAAATTTGCTTAACTTGAAGGCTTTAAGTAAGATATCCCAAAATGTGTAGAGCCACGAATATAGCATTTCTGCTGCATGTATCAAGACTCAAAAAGTGAAATCTTTCAAGAAAACTTTTCCATTCAACTCTAATACCCTGCGCTTCGATTTTCTTGTGGTATAATATTATATATTTATTAAATACTCTACTCGAAAATAAAGTAATTATTTTTGTAGGTACAAAGGGTATACTAGATTTGTGCGATGTATTTAACGGACAGAAGGAGGCGTTCCAGACCCCAAGTCCTTTATACTAAAATGCTTATCATTTTGCGTATTAGTGTGTGAAAGTTTAGAGGTTTTTTTAAACCGTATTTGTGGCAATCTTGTGTTTGTTTGCTTACCGGAAACAAAACTAATCTCTGATAACATGATCCATTTGACTGCAAAATAGAGATTAATTTTTAAATATTTTCCCACCCGGTGGTGCAACTTAATAGTAACATCGCGCGCATGGTCCATTATTGTATCGGGCATGTATGAAAATTGCACTGGCTCTCCAGAGAAATAGCGTCCACCTATGCTAAAAAAAACTTTAGCATGCACAAAAACCTAAAGAAAAAAAGATTATAAAAAATTAAATTAAAAATAATTATCTTAAATTTAGTGTAAGTGTACTTACCTGCACGTCTTTTGTAAACATATTGTTTGTATGTAATACTATTGCACTAAAATTGCGCACCGAATCAAATTCGAAAATAATTTCAACTGGTTTACCCAATAGGCTGGGCGTGTCATTACGCCATCCAATCCATTCATAGCCTAAAATGAAGAGTTTTTATTATGTTAAAATTTGTATACCTTGTACCGTATACATAGAAAGAGTATATTCAGTTTGTGCAAGCCAAAATGTATGTAACATACAGAAAGAGACGGTGGAAACTTATCAAACTATAAACAGGGTGACAAGAGTAGTCTTCTGTATGAACGCTTAAGATAGTTTATTTTATTTAAGGCTACATTTTTCTAACTAAAATGTATGCTCTGAATCCGTTTTCTTCTTATATACAATAGTAATTGTTTAAGCTTACCTTTTCCAAAGCCATGAATATCTGTGCGAAAATTATCCTTGCCCTTTTGCCCATCAACCAGTTGCCCCAGTCCGTTAACATAACGATCACTTTGCTCATTCCCGTCGTAAGTCTTGTCGGATAGATCGACCTCCATGCCACGTTGTACTCCTTTCGGAATGCTGTACGATACAACACCCTCTAAAAAAAGAAGAATTTAATTTTTAAATAATGTTTATATACATTTATGGTGTTTATTATGTTGGGCATAAATGCATAAATAACCGAGTAACGGCGTGAACAATCCTAACAACGGGTCAAAAAAGTAAAAATGCTAAACAATAATCATCAACAATAATCAGATGATTGCAAATGCCATTTCATTTGATTTAATTTTGTTACGAAAAGAGAAAAATTCTATGTAAAAAAAAAATGATTAAGTTTTGGATATTTGAGTGCTAGCTTTAGTAATCTAAACAAATAATAAATAAAATTTGCAAACACGGATGTGCAATGAAAAAACGATAGTATTAGGCAACTTTTGGTTCACTAAAAGGTTTTTTAATAATAATTTACAAAAATTATTTTAATAAATTATAAAAACACAATGAAAATGTGGGAATGGCAGTTGGCAGCTTAGCAGCTGACCATTAAGTCAAGAAGTTGGCAGCGTTAGAAAAGTAAGGAAGACATGAGTTGGCAGCACTAAAGCAGCAGAGCGGAGTTTTGAGAGAGCAGACATAGTGTTAAGACGTGAATTTGTTACGCCGATAAAAATAATGAAGTAAAGAAGTAAAACGTAAATGAACAAGTTATAATAATGAAATAAAAAGCGAAATAAACATTTGTTAAGCGTGTTTATGAAAAAACCTAAGAAGTGCGCGCCACCTGTCAAAATTTCAAGTCAATCTGTTTGTAATTACGCGTAGACGCGGTCGTACAGTCACAGATGATGCTGAACGCTCTGGTCGTCCAAATGAGGCTGTTACGGCAGAAAACGTCAAAGTGGGTGCCGCGCTTCCTCAAAACAGAAGAAAAACAACGAATGGAAACTTCTCAGAGCTGTTTGGCGATGTTTACGCGTAAATTTGCCGAAGCGGAGTATCGAACTCTCGACCACCGGCACCGAAAGCCGCCATCGTATCCGCAACAGCATCAGGACCTTGACAATTTGGAATATAAACAGAATTCATTACTCGACACTACATATGTCGGTCGCTATCGTCAAAAGCCAAATTTGCAAAAATTAATGCGTACTAGCACAAGCGAAAAATCCATTCGATTGAAAAACTCTACAAGATATTCAGCCCAACCAGGTGGAAAGTTCTAATTGAAACTGCGAAACTGTCTCTTCATGCAATATCTATGAATAGATGGAGTGCTAGGATTGACGCCCATTGATTAACAACTATCAAGGTATTGTCGCTTCTCTAGAAAAAGTTCTTGAAATGGATTTGTTACCAGAGATTCAGGTAGACGTTGCTACTTCGCTCAAGTGGCTTCACTCTTTCAACTTCATCCTTTTGACAACTATTTGGTACAAATTTTTGGAATGCCTCGACATCACAAACAAAATTCTACTAAAAGTGGAACAAGCAGCTGGCAGTGTTGATTAACTTTTGGCTGACGTACGTCGCTTGAGAGATTCTTGGACAGCAATTCTGACAGAAGCTCAACTAGTTGCAACAAATTTAAAGATAACACCAGAGCTCAGAGAAAGCCAAAAGTGCATTCGTCAGAAAAAACGATTTCATGATGAAAAATCAGGCGCAGAGCATGTATTTGAGAGCCCTGAGGAACGCTTTAAAGCTTAAATCTTCTTGCCACCAGTGGATCTCTTGTTGAATGAGCTCAGCGAGCTGCATTCTAGGATATCAGAATTGTCGAAGCTCTTCACATCCATCATTGAGTCACAGGGTAGTGTGAGTGATCTCGAATAATGCCGGAGCTGATTTTCATGAGCCATCTATCACAGCAGCAAGTGCGCTGAAAAACGCATACTCGAATGATTTTGTTGAGAGTGATCTGCGAGACGAAATCGATTTGTTGCATAGGATTCGCAAAGTAATGAAATGGGATTCCAATTCTGCCTTGGATCTACTGAACCTCATATCTGCGTGTAGATATGAGAATGTTTTGCATTAAGTGTGTATCGCATTATGACTTTTACTTGTTTTGCCACCATCTGTTGCTTCCGGAAAAAGAGCCTTCAGCAAGCTTGGTCTAATCAAAAATAAATTTAGATCCACCATGGGCGAGGACAGGTTAAATCACCTAATGATTATCTGCATTGGGCACAAAATGCAAGTGCTATCAGTTTTGAGAAGATTATTGAAGAGTTTAGTGCACGAAAGACAAGGAAACGCCTAACATTTATCAGCGGGTATATTGTTATGTCACGATCACTGTACAGTGACATTAAAAATTATATTATTAAAAACAATAATAAATTGATATGTTCGTTTTATTCCTATTTCATTTATAATCCATTTATATGCGAATTTGAAAGATAGGGCCCCATAATATTCTGCCCCGGGCCCCTTCAGCCGCTGTGATCCCCTGTATATTATTATAATTAAAATATTATCATAAAAGCGGAATAGAAAAATGATTGGGGCAAAAAAAGTCGTACTTCAAACGAGTGCTTGTAATGCACGTGCATTTTTTATCAATTTTTATAAATCTAAAAATCATAAGCCAGTGAAGGATAAAACAAAAATGGGTTTTTGCAGCTAAAACAATGCCCTAATATAATATACAAGTCTCATCTCTGGAAATTTTTCATCGTCGACTAGTTTTAGGTTTGGATATAGAATATCGTGTTTAAAAAATAATGGTTTGGAAGTAATATATCTAAGCTTAAACTTTTAGCTTGCGCTATTTACTCACCTGACCAAGGACAACCAACAATCTCGATACGCAGACAGACAGTACGATCGTATTGCCCGTAGGGATATATTCGAATTTTCGAAGCAAAAATTATCGGCTGCAGCGAATTTTCCACTTCGCTATATGTATTTATGTTACCGGGCAGTATCTGATTTAATGCATAAGTAACGAAGTGTTTGTTTTGATTTTTGGGTGCAATAATATGGCGATACTAACCTCTTTACCCTGTGTATTTTTCCAGCGTTGCCATATTTCAAAACCTGGACGCCAATACTCAAGTACATAGGCCTCTGTATACTCTTGACCTTGTCCTTTGCCAAAACGACCTTGTGTGCGTATGGCGGTTATCACATGAGTCTGAATCATGTCAACCTGGAGATATTCCTTCAAAGCGTTCGAAACCATATGTTTCGGACACCAAGCGCCGCCATTATTATCGGTTTTCAGTCTGAAAATAAAAATGCATAAAAAACATATAATATATCACCGATATCAAAAAAATAAAAGAAAAATGGCGTACGTAAAGTCGGGCGCGGACGACTTTGGGATACCCTGTACCACTAGTTTGCAATAAAGTCCGGTTCCTTCACAAAAAACCAAAAACAGAAGAATTTTTAAGCAAAAAAGTTTTGTTTTAACAATCGTTCCTATGGGAGCTATATGATATAGTCAACCGATTTCAATAAAATTTGACACAGTGATTAAATACCTTAAAATCTAGATCTGAATGCTAAGTTTAGTTCAAATATCTTTACAAACAAATGAAACACATCGAATTTTGTATAAAAAACGTTTTTTTGGACCGATTGGTCCTATTGCAGCTATATGATATAGGCCACCGATTTGGATTAAATTTAGTACAGTGCTTAGGAACTATAAAAAGTTTTCAAATACCAAATTTGATTACGATATCTTCATGAACAAACGAATTATCCATCTAAAACCTTTTTTTTTGTCGAGGTCGTCTCAAACACCCACATGGGAGCTATATAATTTATCCCCGATATCAAAAAAATAAAATAAACTTGTCTCCTATGGAATAATATGGGATCTTATGTGAAAGTTTGGTTACTCTAGCTCTTACCATCTCTGAGATCTAGGCGTTCAAACGGACAGACGGACGGACATGGGTATATCGACTTTTCTATTCACCCTAATCATATTTTAGGTAACTTTGGGGTGTCTCCGACGACTCCTTCTATATGTTACATACATTTTCGGCTTGCACAAACTTAATATACCCTTGGTACCATACGGTTCAGGGTATAAATATACGAAATGACCACTTAAACTCCGAAAAATTTTATCGTCACACCTTTGAAGAGCCATAACATCCCAATTAAAAAAAGCAAATTCGTGATCACTCAAACTCCGAAAAATGTTACCGTACGATTTTTAAAATTCTACAACTTACAAATTAGTCGACTTAGCGCGAAAATAAGCCAATCTCAAGTGATCACTCCGAAAAACTTTATCGAAAATAAAATAAATTCGTATCACTTCAACTAATATTATGAATTCTGTGCAACAAAGTAAAAAAATCTTTGTGAGATATACCATCATACCTTGCATGTTGTGGCCCAACGAATCCTGTGTCATGTGCTGAGCTTGCAGTTATTTGAGCGTCTGTGATTTGCCCCGATTCCATGCCCAATGGTGCATTGCATGTTGCTGTAATCAAAAAGATAACTTAATAAATATTTAAAAATATTTTAAATCTGCACAACTGCAGTCAACTTCAAAACCAAATATGTAGTAGCGCTTGTTGCAATACCAAATTTTTTTTAAATAAGACCTGTCCTGAAGTATCTGAGCATAGTTTAGTTTAAATAGTAGCTAGCTAGCTGCTAATAAAGGTTACTAAGCTTTTATATATGGGTATATGCCTATATCGCCCACTACCGATGATTCTATTTTTATTCACCTGTTAACTAGATTAATTATTTTGGTTTGGGACTTAAGAGACAATTAACCTTATACGGTTAAAAATCCAGGAGCTAACAAAGTGACGCGGCAAAATTTTATTGTAGTTATTGCTTTCCTTACACGTGCAGACCGACAAGTCTTTTGACGTGGGATGCAGTATTAAGTGAGTGAAACCGAAACTAAAACACCAATTCTTCGCATTACACTAGGATTAATTATTGCTGGTCGTTTCGGTTTTTGTTTCCCAATTCAATTTTTTTTTTTATGATCATAGACTTTAATTTTTCATGTCTTTTTGTTTTGCAGTCCAGCAGCGCCAGTTAGTGTTGTAGGTGTTTTAAAGTGATTCATTATAATTTAACTGGATAGAAATGAATCATCTCACACTATTATGGCAGGGTGGGCATACAACAGTATAAGGTAATTTTTTCATATTTTCTTTCTTTGTCTGTCCCCATGCGATCATTATTTAGGTAATATTATTAAAAGTGAACAAGTAGCAATGCAAAATTTTCCACCTAATTGACCCACTCCAAATACTGCCGCCCATAGCCGGTACCCCAGCGCGAGCTTTACTTTGTAACTACAAGTTCATCAGCTCTCACCAGTATACGTCATATGCTAAAGGCTATTGGTATATGTTTTATTTTAAGAAAATATGGATACTATACTATAGAATATCTTTGCCTACCCATAGGGGAGTTGTCAGAAGAAGCCCAGGAATCAAGGAAAAAAGATTATTAAAAATTCAGAGCCGTAAATACATGTAAGATCAAGGAAAAACGAGGATTTTTTAATTGGTTGGCTACCTCTTCAGATCCACTAGTTGCATCCTCGAGATATGTGAGAATTAGGAAGTAGTTAATCAAACGAAATGTTAAGCCTTTTGGATATTACTTGAAATGTGAATGTGGATGATTATTTAAGAAAAACTACTGATGAAGCAAATTATGTTATATTATGAACCAAAAATTGATCGTAAAAATTTCATTATAAATGAAAAAAAAATGTACATAAATATTTCTCAAAGGCAAATATTGCATGACCATGTATAAGTTATTTTAAAGCCTAAACCTTTTTCGTTTAATTGCAATTTAATTATAAAAATATCTCAGTTGGTCTGGAAAATATGATTTTTGTAACGTTGTGTCGGCTTCCCATGTCATATATGTAATCCATTTAACATTATCATAAATAACATGGATAGACGAATATGACTTTTTCGCTGTTTCCTACAATCAAAGCAAAGCGTCATCTGCTAATTCAATAGTTTCGCCTAAATCTTAGTTATTCGATTACAATTCCCGATTCGAAGACAGAAAAATCAAATTAAGTTATTCAATTTGAAATTCAATCATCGAAATTGCAGTTAAAAGTTGCGCTGCATTTCAAGGAGTATCCATGGGTACCATGATTGCTACTTTCTAATAATTATTTTAGAATATTTAGACACATATTATCAACAGCGATCCAATAAAATTTATTATTTATTACATAAGGCCAAGTTAATTAACTTTTTGCAAATTATGCATGAATTTCTTAATATAAAGACAAACTTGGTTAAAAGGTGTTAAAACAGTCACAGACTCAGAAAGTATAAAATTGTGGGAAACTATTTTTAGATTTTCCAATAATTTAGGGTAAGGGGCATTTTTTTAAACTTAATAAAAAGTAAATAGTTTTATTTTTATTTTTTCTGTTGTCAGGTGGTTATTTCGTCTGAAAAAATATTTTCACTCAATGGTAAGGCATCACTGTGTTGATACCCAAGCGTCGCTATTGCTTGGATGTGGAGTTTTGCAGATTTGAGGTTGCAGATTCTCGACCGAAAGTTTTGAGGACAACACAACAACAAAGTGTGCGTGTGGGTGTGTGTGTGGATGGGTGTGTGTGTGTGGGTGTATGTGTGTGTGTGTGTGTGTGGACAAATGTACATATTATAATTCAATATATGTACATATGTACTTTAATTCAATTTTGCAGCCAAAACATATACATACTTCACACAATTAACAAAAATTAGTTAAAACTAAATAATATTATATTAGTAAAAATGATTTATCGCTTTTCAGACAAAAAAGTATAATATTAATAAAATAAAACAAATATCAACTAGCGAAGGGCCTGCAGCCCTATGCTATATAATCTAAGTTCGTTTAGTTTTGTAAGCTTCTCATCTATTATAATAATAATAACGAAATATAAAATATAAATATATTATTATTTTAAAATAAATTTATTAAAATGTAAACTCTCATGTTTTAGTTCATTTTATTTTTTTAAAGCAGCTCAAATATAACCATTGTCCTCGCTACCTCCTTCTCATTCTTATTTCCTTTCATTCTTCCTATGCTTTGATTTTCAAACTTTGTACGCAAAAATACACACAGCGGCAACTGCAAATAATCACAGAAGATTATAAAAAGAAACATATACATATACATATATGTATTTATGTGTTTTTTCATTCGCTTCGTGTCGCACAAGCATAAAATAACAACTCAAAAGTAAACTCTGAAGCCGTCACAATTCTTGTAAGCCAACAGCTGACTACACACTACCGCAACTCCAAAGCAAGGACCGAAAACATCGCCCAATTCTGAGGTACTTTTTGTTTGAGTTTTCGTTTCTATCAGCTTGATTCTCCTTGATTACGATCATTACACATTGTATTCTAATGCCTCAATAAAAGCCGATTGCATTTCGATGTACGTTACAATTGCATCATGAGACTGATCCTACCTTGAGGGCAACCCGAATTCAGTTTACCTGACACAAGACCGAGAAAATCTTTGCAAATATGCATTTTTGATCCGAAGTACCGAATGCAAATAGAAAATTGTTCTATGGTCGATTCACCTGCTATAACAGAGAATCCTTCGGGTTTATTATTGTCAAAACTTTTTTTATACCCTGTAGCGTATGGTACAAAGGGTATATTAAGTTTGTGCATGCCGAAAATGTATTTAACACATAGTAGGAATCGTCGGAGACACCCCTACGTTACTTAAAGTATGATTAGGGAGAATAGAGAAGTCGATATACCCATGTCCATCTGTCCGTACGAACGCCAATATCTCAGAGATGGTAAGAGCTAGAGTAACCAAACTCTCACATTAGATCCCTTATTATTTCATAGGAGACAAGTTTGTTTTACTTTTTGGATATCGGGGTTACATTATATAGCTGTGTGTTTCAGTAGACATCGAAAAAAAAAGTTGTAGATAGATAGCTTATTTGAGCCGCGCTGTTTATTTACATTTTCCTTGCTTTGTCTACTTTCGTGTGCCCTCGAATTTTGGCGCAGAATTTTTTTTTGCTTTTTAGTATGATTTGTCTAGTCAAGTTAAAAACAAATGCAATGGGCAGTCGAACTTCAGTAGAGCTGGTAATTACGCATTTTAAAAAAGGCCATTCACACCGAAAAATTGCTGAAATGGTCAATCTACCAGACGCCACCGTTCCTTACAGCCCATGATTTCAAAGGGGGGGAAGCAAAGAAGAAGCCGTTTATAAACAAACGTAATCAGCAAAGCCGGCTTTTGAAAAGCCCAACACAGAGCTCCAAAAAGAAAATTTAAAACCTACTATGTACATGGAGGTGGCAATGTAATGGTTTGGGCTTGTATGTCTGCATCAGATGTAGGAAACCTGGTTTTCATTGAAGGAAACTTGGACAGAAATATGTACCTCGACATTCTGAAAAATAATTTGCTCTAAAGTGCCGAAAAACTTGGAGTAAGAAGCAATTTAAAATTTTATCAGGATAATGACCCCAAACACAAATCTGGTATAGTGCAGTCCTGGCTAATCTGGAATGCACCCCACGACATAAATGTGATTCAAAATTTTTGGTCCATTTTGGACAGGAAGATAAGAGGTCACAATATTTCGTCCAAAAACGACCTCAAAGCATCAATTTTAACAGAATGGGAGAAAATCAAACCAGATATCACCACAAAACTGGTAAATTCCGTACCAAAACGGCTTAAGTGTGTAATAGAACAAAAGGGGGTCATACAAAGTATGGAAAACTTTTAAAATATTAAGATTTTATGATATATGTAGTTTGTAAGTTGTAGGTTCAAATAAACTGTGACATGAAATAGATAAGGATTTTATTATATAACTTTGTTAAAAAATTTTGAAAAAAATAAATTTTCGTTTTATTTTTTTAACACATTTTAAGCGGGTAGCCTAGTATAAGAAACTATGCTGCGTAGCGGGCATTACTTGCAAAACAAGCAAAAATTGCGCGATCCAAAATAAATAATATTTGCAAAAGTAATGGTTAGATTTTAATAAAATTTGGTAATATGGTACTTACAACTATACTCTATTTTATTTTATCAAAAGTTTTGTACTAAAACAAAACCTACCCTATCTGTTTACCTTTCAAAATGTCAACTATATTGACAAATTTACGTTTATAATTTTTTTTATATATATATATGCCATATATTTTATAAAAAAATGAATTTATTGTTTTTTAAACCTATAGTACTTGTAAATTCATTTTTATACAGAAGTAGTTTAGTAGTAGTAGTAGTAGTGTATAAAATATTTTATTGTATTTTCTAACACTAATATTTTTTAAATGTGTGATATTTGATGAAGGGGCACGTCGCAATATTCACACATAAAGCAGGTTAAACTCTTCTTCTTGTGAGAAGCACAAACATAACATTGTTTCTGGGGGTTCTTTTTTTTGCCTCCCGTAAATATTCTTTTAATTTTATGTTTTCTTGCATCCAATAATCTATTTGGAAAATCGATTCTTCTACATGTAGAAGATGTCCTGGGTACTGGATCATCAGGATTATTGGGAACTCTATCATCAACACTACCTCTACCATTATCTCTTATCCATTCTTTGGCCACATCGTGCAAAAATCTTTTATAACTTTTCTTTGAATTGGTATTGAAACCTTTAAAACCCCTGAAAGCGTTGAAAAGAGCACCATTTAGCAAAAACATCACTACCCTTTTCGTCCATTTTTTTGTGTGCGTCGTACAATTGAATAATATGACAAATACTAATCAGCGCGATCGACACCTTTCATATATTTATTATAATCGATAACGCATTTCGGCTTCCAAATGTTTTCTCTTGTCTTCCAATCAATATTTGCACTTTCTACGATAGTGGAAGAATGGATTGTTGAAATCATTCGAACTGTTCTTTTCGATTGCCAGCATTGTAAAAGAATATCGTTTTGACGACGAAACATAGATTCACCTTTTTTTAAATTTGCATTTTGTAAACATGCAGGACGTACGTATCGTACCACAACTTCGGAATCCATTTTCTAACAAGACTTTAGCCGTATCGACACTATTATAATAATTGTCCATGTAGACGAGGTGCCACAAGTTTGCATACGGCTGTAGGAGGTGTAAAATTGTCTCCTGAAGTCGACTTCCTTCACCATGATATATTCGGAAATTACATATATATCCTGTTCTTGCTTCACAAACCATTCGAATAAGAATTCCGTATTTATGAATTTTGGAAGCATTATACACCTTGAATATGATAGCCGACCTCTCCAGGGTACAATGCTTTCATCCAATGACAACTCTCGTTGAGGCTTATATACTTGTTCAAAATTTTTAAAAAAAATAAGATACGATTGGGCGAATTTTTTAAGGCGATCTCTTTCATTGATGTCAGTTTCATTATTTGAAAAATGCCATGAATACCATATTTGGCGGAAACGATCTCTACTCATCACTTGTGCAAAAATTGGAGTTTCAATTGTTTTGTCTGTAGACCAATATACATCCCTAGTTTCTTTACGAACTTTGCCCATAAGTAAAAGTAATCCCAACATTTGTTTCATTTCTTCTGCAGATACGTCTTTCCATTTCACAGATTTTGCACTGTTTTTAAACTTATCAACATTTTGTGAATGATAACGATTAGTTTCTTCTGCCATATAATCGAAAAAATCGTTCCCTATGAAAAGTTAAACCACTTCATCCACACTTTCTGAATTATTTGGCATCTCAACAACGCCACTTTGTCCCAAAAATTGTTCAATAATTGGAGGATTATCATGGTTCTGACCACTCCAATACTTCATCGTCACTTTGTTCCGAATCGCTATACTGTATTGGTAAAACTCTACGTCTTCTAGGATGAAAGAAGTCTTCATCACTTTCACAGTCACTTTCAAATTCAGTAATATCAGAATCACTGGAAATTTGCGATAAATTATCTGCGTAAACTTCACTATCACTATCAGGGTCCATTTTTATAATAATTGAAAAATAATTTATAAAAAGAAATGTTCAACTGTCTAAAGCCGACTAAACACTGAATTTAAAATTATTATTTCACATTTTACACAATATTCTATGAAAATGCTCTCCAGCTCTCAGAGCTTAAGAAAATTACGCTCTCGTTTGTCTGAAGCGTGGGAAAGTTAACGGTATCTTTTTGTATTTGCTGATGCAATAATTGTTGATAGTTATGAAATGACAAGTCGCTAAAACAATTGAGTAATAAATTTATAAATATAAAACAACATGAATGAATACGCAATAATGAGAAGTGTGTCAAATGAGATGAAAGATCCTCATAATATTATTATTTATTTATGCCCATACAAAACAAAAACAATTCCCTTTCCAAATTTTGTTACTATATATAATAAAAATGTTTCTTGGGCAGTCATATCAACATTTTTCGTGAACAATTGTTGATTTGAGTTTTGAATGCAACAAAACAAACAATTTCCATGAAAAACTTGAAATTTATGAAACTAAAATAATTATATGAAATAATACTTTCAGTTTTATATGAAAATCAATCCGGTAAAAATACCGTCTCCCGCTTTTAAAGTGCCTACATTCAAAAGGTAAAAATACCCGGCCCGCTTATAAGCAGCAGTTTTCACAACGGGTAATTTTACCCGGCCCGCTTTTAATGTGTTAACATTGTTCCACCAAATCGATTTAATTTAAATTCACACCATATACAGAACATATAAAAACACATGTTTAAAAAATGTTGATTGACATATTTAAGGAACATACTTAAAAAACAATATACATAAACAACATATTTTTTTAAGAAAATGTGTTGGTTAAAAAAAATTAAATATTCTTTTTTAAAACATCCCTAGTGCTAACTTAGACTAAAAAAAAAAATTGGCCGAAAAATATTCAGTACACGTTTTTTTAAATTAAGCGAGTTGCATCATTACTTTTCAAAAATCGTTAGGGGCAGTTTCCAGTACCAGCTGGATAAGGAGCTACCCCCCTTTATTTTGAACAAATGGAAAGCAAAATAATGCTAATGCTGATAATTATCGCCTTAATGATAAACTTTATTGGATCACTAGCAATAAACATTTATTTAAATAAGCGTCTAAATGTTGTAAAATAATTTTTGGAAAGTAGCAACCCATGGCTGCCATTCTTGCAGAAGCGTAAATATTCGAAATTAATTGTTCGAAAAATGAAATCTTTAAGATTTCTGTGGCACCTACGGATTTTTTTATAGATTTGATAAAAGATTGAAAGGAATGAAAATAATTTCGAAATAATGTTAAAATATACATAAAAATGTTTTCAATTTTAATGAATTCAGCAGGCATAAAATACTGTCGACTACTAGACTGTCTAGTGTAGATAGCGAAGCCGCTGACATTTGACATTTATTAGTAAGACGGAAATGAAGCAAGGTAAGTACTCTGTGCTATGAGGAGTGCAGTGGAGGGGGCCATGGTGCGCCAACTTCTCCTTCTTCGAATTGAATAATATTTGTATGTGGACAGCAGCTAGGGTGAATTCTCCAGAATAGGGAGACGATAGTATGGAATCACTAATTAGTGATGGGTACAAATATCAAAAGCAAAATAAAGTCTAAAAATAAACTTAAAACACATTTTAAAGTTGGACGTATGTATAACATGTTCACTTCGGAAATAACGACAAGTGCCACAAAAGAACCAAGCATATATCAAAAGAAGCTAAACGTTAATTGGAATTTTGTTAAAGTTTACGTAAATTCTGCTTTATTTGTATTTTTCGTATTTTTAACAATCTTTAGCGCACAAATTTCTCATGCAGCTCTTTGCACACTTTACACCATGTTTTTCGCAAATGTTAATATTAAGAGTATTTTTTGTAATTTGTACAATGTGTAAAAAGGACATACATCGTTCCGTCTGACCGTACGCACGTCTTAAAAAAAGCACCGATATTGCAGGGTCAGTTACAGAACATTGCAAAAAATAAGGGATTCGATTACACTACCCTGCAAAAGTTTGGGGTCAGTTGAAAAATTTCATGTTTTTTGTATTTGTCGCCTTATTTGTCGGTCTTGGACCGTTTTATTTTAAGTGATACATTGAAAAAACATTATATAAATGAACTACAAATAATATTCGCCAAAAATTGCCATTTTTCTTCGAAAAAAAAAGAAGAATGAAAAACATCAAATCAGGTGGTTTTCATCAATATGGTTTCCTTTAGATTTGATAATGGCTGCACAGACTCTCGGCATTCGTTCGACTAATTTTTGAAGCGTTTGAACTTGTGTTTGTTCCCAAGCCCTCTTCAGACACTCCCACAGGTGATTCGCGCTAGTTGGACGTAGTTTTCGCACCTCTCTATCCAGTTCATCCCACAACAGCTCAATGGGTTTCGCGTCCGGCGACTGGGGTGGCCATTCCATGATTTTGAGTGCCCCAGCTGTTTCTTTGGATTTTAAGTAGTTAGTACACAATTTTGACGTGTGTTTAGGATCGTTGTCTTGCTGATATACAAATCCTTCTCCTATCAATCTGGTACCCGACGGAATAGCGTTGGACTGAAGTATTTTGTGATACTGTTCTTTTCGCATTATACCGTCGATTTTCATCAAGTCGCCAACTCTGTCGTAGCAAAAACAACCCCACACCATCACTGAACCACCTCCGAACTTTCACTGTGGGCTTCACACATTCAGGTTTTTGCCGTTCACCATGCTGTCTGCGGCAGTACGCTCGCCGTTTACTCCCGAAAATTTCAAATTTGGACTCATCCGTCCAGAGCACTTTTTTCCATTCGTCAATCGACCATTTAACGTGTATTTTGGCCCAATTAAGTCTTTTGCGAATATTTTGTAGCCGCAGTAATGGTTTTTTGGCAGCAACTCGACCATACAATCCGATTTTATGCAATCGACGTGTCACTGTTGTGTCGGAGATTGGGTTCGGCAACGATTCATTGATATCAGCTCTGATATCTGGCACTGTGTTAAATCGAGAATGCTTGCTTATCATTTGTATCAGCCGATCATCACTTTCTGTGGTCTTTTTGGGTCGACCCGTTCGATTTTTGTCTGCATAACATCCAGTTTCAGCGAGTCTTTTCAAGGTTGTGAAGACACCATTCTGTGAAACGCCCACTATTTTTGCTATTTGTCGCTGGGAATGGCCAGTTTTATGTAAAATAACGATTCGAGCACGCTTTTCTTTCGATATTTGTTGTGTACTAACTACTTAAAATCCAAAGAAACACCACGGCCACCCCAGTTGCCGGACGCGAATCCCATTGAGCTGTTGTGGGATGAACTGGATAGAGAGGTGCGAAAACTACGTCCAACTAGCGCGAATCACCTGTGGGAGTGTCTGAAGAGGGCTTGGGAACAAATACAAGTTCAAACGCTTCAAAAATTAGTCGAACGAATGCCGAGAGTCTGTGCAGCCATTATCAAATCTAAAGGAAACCATATTGATGAAAACCACCTGATTTGATGTTTTTCATTCTTCTTTTTTTTTCGAAGAAAAATGGCAATTTTTGGCGAATATTATTTGTAGTTCATTTATATATAATGTTTTTTCAATGTATCATTTAAAATAAAACGGTCCAAGACCGACAAATAAGGCGACAAATACAAAAAACATGAGATTTTTCAACTGACCCTAAACTTTTGCAGGGTAGTGTATGTTCCTCGTGTTTCCCTAAAATCGAAAGTTCATTAATCGTAATGATACCAAAAATGTGTGTCAATACCTTTGATCATTTTGCCCGAAAAAATGTATTCGCTTATACGATAAAAAGTGAAAGCTGCGATATAAGTTTTTTTTTTTGAGCAAAATTATTTTTACTACCAGAACTTATTTCAATACCAAGCAAGTCACTAATGCTTACAAAGATGATAACCTTACTACTTGCATGTTAAAAATATGTTCAACTTATTTTGAGATTATATCGCCCTGTATAGATCGGGTCAACTTAAATCGGCATTTAGTAGTCGAGGCGGTGCACGTCAGTGTACCCATTATCGATTTTCTGAAAAAAATGTTCTTGAATTCTTTTAAGAACTTTCCAATTGATTTTTATACCCTGTACCATACGGTACAAAGAGTATATTAACATATAGCAGGAGTCTCGGACAACATTACCTAAAGCATGATCAGGGTGTTTCGAGAAGTCGATATATGTTACCCATGTCTGTCTGTCTGATATGATTCAACAAACTTTATTTGCTCAGGAAATATTCGCAACAGCTGGTAAAGTTTCATGTATCTGTATCTAGCTCTTATAGTTTTCGCAATCGAATGCAGCTCGATTTTTTTCAGTCAATATTTTTTTAACCTAAAAATCATTAGCTATCATTATCATGAAATTACGTTGAAAAAGTCACTGCCTTATTAAACACCCCTTGTACTACTACTAGTATTAAAGGACAGAAACCTGTATTTACGTACGTGGTTTTGCTCAGTTGCTCCGAGCTGTAAGTTTAGTTAACAATATAGCAAAATTTAAAATACTCTTTTGTTTACTTACCAATCTCGAATCCTTCTATTATTGAAGTCTGGAGAACTAAGCAGCTAGTGGCTATAAAGAATGTAAGAAGGCTTCCGTTCCAAAGTTTAAAGAGGGGGCAGGTTAATCGTAGGCGATGATAAGAGTAACGTTGGGTATGTGAGGTGTTGCAGGGTAAGCGTGTGGAAAGGCACTGAAGGGAGAACATTTTAAGGTTACTGCTTGTAGTTATCGTAGTATTAAGCATTGCCTTCATCATTGTAATATTATATAACTCCTTATACACATTTAATATATCCGTTGTCTGCAATTAAAAAAACATTTGGAAAATTTTATATTATAACTTTTACATTAGATAAAATAAAAAAGTGATCTTACTGCCTAATTCGAGATTCTGAGTGGAGCTTTTCAAAGGTTTTTAGACGGTCTGTGTTTGCTTGGTTTCTATACACTTTAGCGCAATGAAACAAAACTCTTAAAACAAAAAATGAAACACGTAATTTTGTAAAGTGTATACTCTTAGGTATTCGTATTGGATACTGGTCAAGCCATTTCCATCTCTACGTCTGATCGTATTTTTAGTGACCCAAAAAAAAAATAGTTATAAAAAAAATGAAAGTGTACTTCCTCTCTGTTGGTTGTGTTTTTACCGCGCTCCGCCTATTTATTTATTTTCCGTCGATTTACATCATAAAAAAATTTAATTTTTCTATCTAAGGGAACTAAAAACAATAATCAATAATCTTAACTAAAGAGATAAACGTTTTTAACTTTAATTGTTAATTGTTGCTCAATTTGTTGTTGCGAATCTTCTCAGTGCGTGCTTTTTTTTTTGTTCTCTCGTGCGTCGTTTTGCGCTTTCCGTTTTGTGCTGTGCTTGCCAACTGTCTTTGTTGTTGCGTGCATCAACTTTATAACGGTTCCGCGTAAATTTTGCTCTGAGCGTTATTTGTGTATTTTTATACATTAGTGGACAAAAGTATTTTGACACAATACGCTTATACTCTATAAGACTGTCTGCTGCATCTGTTGAGCATAAATAAATAAATATTATCATGAGTGACCCAAAGTTGTGTTGCTATCCTTCTTGCAAATGGAGCGATATTCAAACCGAATCCTATGTTGCATGCTGGATGTGCGACAACATGGCTCACCTAAAATGTGCCGCTCTGATCAGCCGTGTCATCGACAATATTCGAGAGGGCAAAGGCCTAAACTGGACCTGCACAACTTGTCGTTCTGCTGAAGTTGAGATGAAAGCCTTCATGCGCCAAACCAAACTCGGATTTGACGACCTTTATAAGGATTTCCGTTCTCTTCAAGATAAGTTTTCTGCACTATCAAGCATGTTTGGCAATTTGCAGCTTATGAAAGGCAAACATACCAGTAATAGAAAAAAATTTAATTAATTCTAACCCAACAGGGCTTGACTCGCCTACAACTCCCCGTCCGACGCAACTTATCTCTTTTACAACTCCAATCCCAGTTTCTTCAGCCGCTGCTGGTGACTCGGCTAATGCTAATGCTATTGTTGTCGACACTGGCACCAGTTTGACTGTAGGTTCTATAGCCCTAACTGTTCTGCTAAGCCAGCCACTACGGATTGCGCCTCTAACATGGTGACTGATGCTCCATCGTCTGTCATCGTTCTGAGTGGCGTCCCCATAACCGACGCCCCCTCAACAGGGGACCATTCGGATTCATTGGTTGGAGTGGCACCTAAAAAGTCTATCTTCGTCTCCAGGCTTATGCCTTCGGCATCCGAAAGTTGAGTTAATCAATTCGTTTGTGTGAAACTAAAAATATCTCCAAACGAAATTGAAGTACTTAAGTTCAATTTAAAGTATAAGCACGATATCTCCTCGTTTAAGATCAGTGTCCCTGATTCTCTCTTCTCTACTATACTAAATCCTTCATTCTGGCCTACTCATACTATATGAATTTGTTAAACAACCAAAAAAGCCTTTAGCATCTAATATAGCTTCCTCTATACCTGTAGCTAACATAGTTTCAAAAAACTAAATACTATACTCACCATTTAATATCAGAATGTGCGTGGTCTCCTTTCTAAACTTAGTAGACTTTTCACTAATAGCGTAGATTTTGATTCTCATGTTATTGCTCTCTCTGAAACCTGGCTAAATGCATCTGTCTATGATTCTGATATTTTTGTTAACTCCTATGTAACCTACAGGCCTGACCGGTCTCCCGGTCGTGGCGTTCTTATTGCTGTTAAAGCCGCCTTAGAATTTCATTTACTATCTCTAAATTTTTCTATTGGTATTGAGTTCATTGCGGTAAAAGTGTTTTTTAATAATTCCTTTATCTATTTTACTTGTTCCTATATACCTCCGACTTGAGTGTATATCAGAATCATCTCGCTGCCATTCGTAGGGTGGCCGATTATGTTGGAATTCGGGACCAACTTGTTGTATTAGGCGACTTTAAGCTGCCTACATTGTCTTGGCTTAGTTCAGCCAATTCTAGTTTTCTTCTTCCTTCTTGATATCATGAGTTTGTTACAGGACTGATTGACATTTCTCTGAACCAAATAAATTATATACGTAATTGCTCAAACAGAATGCTTGACCTCGTTTTTGTCAATGATAATTCTGACCTTGAAATTTCTAGAGTAAGTCCGCTCTCCTTACTCGAGGACCCGTACCATCCGACCTTACAAGTCGTTTTAAAATTTAATAATCTCTTCCGAAATCAGCCTCATGCTCATGCTTCTCGGTATCGCTGTTTTCGTAAGTGTAATTTTATCGGTCTTAATAAATTTTTGTCCGAAATTAACTGGTTGCCTTTGTTGTCTACTGAGAACTTTGAATTTTCCATTACCAACTTCTATCGGGTTTAATACGCTGCTTTTGATCTCTTTGTTCCTTATTCTTTCGTGACTCCTTCTTTAAAGCCACCTTGGTTTACTACTACTCTGTCCTCTTTAAAAAATCGTAAGTCTTCCTCTTACAAAAAATTTAAGATATCAGGATCTCCTTTTGACTTTTACAAATTTTCTATTATACGCAGCTTATCTTTCCCGTTGTCGGCTCAACTTCTGTATTTCCTGCATCGCTATATTTAAAAAATGTAAGCTCTTCTATAAATTCTGAAGTCGCTGACTTTTTTGCCAATTTTTTTCAAACCACCTATTCTGTCAACCCTAATAACACTGACCCTAACTATCCCTATAACCTTTTTCATTCTAATCTTATTCCTTCTCCAAAGATCTTAGAAACCGACGTGTTGCAATCCCTACTGTCCGTTAAATCATCCTTCTCCCCTGGCCCCGATGCCATTCCTAGTTGCGTTTTAAAGCATTATGCTCACTCTCTTCTTATGCCATCATCTGTTCTTTTCAGCACTTCTTTAAAATATTCTTGTCTTCCGGCCATCTGGAATGAATCCTTTATTATCCCTATTCATAAATTTGCAACACTACTGTCGTTCTTTACTGTCAGACTCCCAACATGGGTTTATAAAACGTCGGTCCACTTCTACTAACCTTTTAGAACTTTCGTCTCTTATCAATCTAGCTTTTACCGAAAAAGCAAACTGATTTCATTTATACTGACTTCAGTAAAGCATTTGACTCGGTAAACCATAATCTTCTCATTATAAAACTCTCACGTCTGGGCCTGTTGCCTTTTAAGTTGGATTTCATCCTACTTATCAAATCGAGTCCAAAAGGTAGTTTTTAAAGGCTGCAAATCTAAAGAAATTAAGGTCACGTCTGGGGTACCTCAAGGTAGCCATCTTGGCCCTCTTCTTTTTAATTTATTTTTAAATGATCTCCCGCAAGAAATCAAATCTTCTTGCATTCTAATGTATGCGGACGATGTCAAACTTTGTCTGAACAAGTCAAAATGTAATTTTATGACATTTTATCGTTCTGCTCCTTATTTGGCTACTTACTCTTTAGAATCTTCTACCCTAGAACGCATCGAGTGTTTGGCCGACCTTGGTGTTTTGTTCGACCATAACCTTAAATTCAACAATCATATTTGCAACATTGTCAATAAAGCTAGATGTGTTCTTGCTTTTATTAAGCGTTGGTCTAAAAAGTTTAACGACCCTTACACAACCAAACTACTTTATATCTCTCTCGTCCGTCCTATTTTAGAATATTGTTCTTGCGTTTGGAGTCCTCAATACCATGTTTATCAAGACATGATTGAGTCCGTACAAAAGCAATTTCTCCTTTTTGCACTTCGTGGCTTAAACTGGGACCCAAACATCCGACTGCCGCCATATTCTGGTAGACTTCGCCTTATAAAATAGCCTTCTTTAAATCATCGCAGAACATGCCATGGCGTGTTATTCTTGCAGAAGCTGTTACTCGGTCTTATCGATTCTAATGTACTTCTTAGCAAAGTTACTTTTGTCATTCCTTCTAGAGTAACTCGTAATTTTCAGCCTTTAGCCTTACAATTTTGTAGATCTAATTATGTTTTACACGATCCTTTCCGTGTCTTATGCTCTAATTATAATAACTTCTATAATTTCCTCTCATTCGAACAGTCTATTCAATCTAGCACTTCTTCTATCCTCAGTTATCTTGATTTGCCACTACGAGCATCCTTGACCAATCCTATATTATGAATGTTTCTTTTGGTCAACGGTGATCCCTTGGCACTTTTTTCTTATATTTTTATTTATTTTTTTTTTGTTAGTTTGACAAAGAAATATATTTTCCAGTTGTAAGCAATATATCGGATATGATTGAAATGTGGTGGTTCAGGATATCCCAAAGTCGTTCGCGCCAGAGTACAGACTTAAGCTATGAAACTGAGACATTTAATGTTTATTTATGATTTACATTATAATAATGACAGCATACAATATCAAAGTGAGTATATGAAGGAGGCTAAATTAAAATAATTTGTTATTCAAGAATTTTCAAGAAAATTGCTCTTGGTTTAATCATATTGAGTTCAAATTTCAATTCATAGCAATACGCGGATATGAAGGTTTATCCGCAGGTAATAATGAATATCAGAATAAGTTATGCCTGAACAATAGATGGCAGTGTCATCTGCAAATATGATAGGCTTGACTCTTTCCAATCTATGGATATTTTAGTGAACCTTAGCCCAAAGGCGGAACCTTGCGGAACTCCAACGCAGATTAACTTTTAGCTAGATTAAATACCAGACCAGGCATACCAGACAAAACAACTGAAATCACAAAAGAAGTATACAAGAATTTTTCATGTGCTGTACGATTTAAAGAGAGGAAGAAGATGGAATTAATTGGAGACCTCATTAAAATTTAAGTGACTTTGATTACGCTGATACCATTTGCCTCTTGTTAACTGGCTTTGAAACTCGAATTGAATAACTTTAAGAAAACCAAATTTTTGCGTAAAGAAACGGCGTAGCGAGATCATTCAATAAGGTGGATCCGATAATTACTTACAGTAGGCACTGAGTGATGAGCAATATTTAAGAGTTGTATCAGTAACAAGTATTTTGTCACGGCGACACGATTTTTTGTACCAATAGCGCCCAATACCGCGAGAGTACAAAATACTCATGGATGTATTATTTCGAATCAGCTGAAAAATTAATCGTACGTACAAGATCATATATCATATATATCATATATTTCCATACCAATAGTAACAAAATACTACAGGAGTAAATACTGTAACGAATAGGAGGACGAGATAAAGGTGGAAGTTATTTTGTTCCTAAAACAAAACAAAAAATAAATAAGCAAATATAATATGACTATCAAAATGAAGACGTTATAAATTGAATTGAAAACTGTAGAATCTGAATCCAATTTGTTTTAATTTGCAAAATAAGTAATTTTTTTACTATATTTTGTTGTAGTGAAGCATTATTGTATATTTATGGCACACGGAAGTGTATAAGCAAGACGCATTTCTTTGCCATTTAAAACACTTAAAAGCGTAATAAAAATCCTTAATATTCTTTCGTAGAAATTTATAGCAAAATAGTTTTCAAACGCGCCGACATAAAAAATCAAAACTGACTTTATTGGGACAGAGTATAAACATATTATTTTTTGTTTTAAGTTAGCAAACATTCGTATTTTATTAAGTACTGATGTCACAGTCAGTCACTCCCTTTTGTCACTGATATTTTTGTCACATTCACTGTTGTCGCTGTCACTGGAAATTCACTTTATCATTCATCATTGAATAATGAGAAAAGAGCGGCTATGGATTGGCCATACGCTACGCAAACAAAATTACCATGGCTTTTGGATGGAGTCCCATAAGATCGGACCATGCAGAACATTAACAAAATGGAACATGAACAGAAATACGAAGAATAGCTTAAAACACAACTAACTGGAGAAATCCTGTTTCCAACTACGATATACAAAGGGTACTAGATTTGTGCAATGTATGTAACGGTGGAGGAGAAGAAAGCGTGGGAGATCCCAAGTCCTTTATACCAAAATGTCTATTATAACCGCGGGTTGCGATTTAGCCATGTCCGTCAGTCCTTCCGATCGTCCGTCTTTTCGTATGAACGCCTAGATCTCGGAGACTAGAAGAGTCAGAGACACCAAACCAGTTGGTGCGCATATTTCCTCAAAAGATGAAGTTTATTGAATCATGTCAATATATTTCCCCTATCCCCCGCAGTAGACTTTCGCGGTTTTTGGCAACACCGTTTAATATTTTATATTTTAATTTAACAGAGTGATGCGTTATGATTTCACGCATCTGTGTGTCAAAAAAAAAAAAAACCGTATAAATACAACAAAAGTTATTGTCAAAAACTGAAATTGTGCTAAATATTTTTTTTCCAATATGCATCGAATTTCATTAGTTTTAAAAAATCGCTGGGGGCAGTTTCCAGTACCTTATTCAACTAGACCCTATGCGAATAAACAAACGAATTTTGCCATTCTCAGCGCTAAGGACAGCTGTTGAGCAGGGTTGCGTAGGTTTGTCATACAAACATTTGTAGTGGGAAAAACTTTCAAGCTTAATTTGAGTTTATTTTGTACAAATGGAAAGCAAAATGATACAAAATATGCTGATAATTATTGCTTAACAAGCGAGCCCGGCAGACGTCGTCCTGCCCAAACTTTTTGAATACTCTTAAAGTGTATAAACATGGTAAGATTCTCTAGTTAGCTTATCTAGATAATCATAAGGTTTTTGGATTAGTTGACTTTCATGACTTTCTAAAAAGCCGTATGGACGAACTTAAGTATTCTTAAGAGAGGTCGCATCTCTAATAAATTCATTCCCCACAGAAACTATATTTCAACCCCTTCGCGACTACGCTTGTTGAACAATTTTCACGATATTCACAAAAATTCGTATATCTCACGAACCAATACACACAATCACACCGCAATACACTTAAAGCCTCCGTATTGACAACTTCTACATAACAAACGCTAAAATCATATTTGAAATTTTTCAACGCGTTCATGAGAACACCCGCAACACGTAAAACATTATTAATTGTTCAAAAAATAAATCTTTAAAAATTTCTGTGACACCATCGTAGGATTGGTTTTCAAACCGTTGCCAAAATCTTTAAAGATTTCTGTATGCCAATTTCCCCCTTGCCAATAAATCAATTGAGCTGGAAACACAAAAATTTTGGTGAGAGTATAAATTTTTTTATTCATATGACCCCAATACACAAATCCATTTCGAAATTATATCGATTCAAACTCCCACACTCCGAAAACGACTTTTATGTACTTGAAACTCAATCCGTTTACTTTAAAAAACTTCCTATAGATATAAAAATGAACCAATTAAAATGTAGCTCTTATTTGGAAAGTCCTTAGAAGGGTTATGCAGAAGTCCTTTTTTTCGAAAAGATTGTTACAATGTATGTAACACACAAAAGGAGTCGTCAGACAAGCCGGAAGAAGAAATCGCATCTACATTTCACGACCAATAAAATAAAATAGCTAACTTTTTAAGTATTTCATACTTTTTCTGAAAGAAATAGCGAAATTTGTGCGAAAATTAAAAAGAAAGGTTGCGTTCTTTGGGGCTTTGGGCACACACTTTCGCCTGTAGTTTTTTCTTAAGTTCACTAATTTTTGTGGATCGGGGCAGCTTAGAAAGGTATTTGCAAAAAATACAAAATTTTTACAAATTCGAATTAGTACAGTTTATATGACCTCACATGTGCAAACGTATTTTAAAAAATTTCCTTTTTCACTAAAATAGCCATAAAAAAATGGCGGACGTAAAGTCGGGCGCGGACGACTTTAGGATACCCTGTACCACTAGCTTGTAATAAAGTCCGATTTCTTCACAAAAAACCAAAAACAGAAGAATTTTTAAGCAAAAATTTTTTTTTGGCCGATCGTTCCTATGGGAGCTATATGATATAGTCAACCGATTTCGATCAAATTTGGCACATTGCTTAAGTGCTCTAAAAAATTTCCAAACGCCAAATCTGGTTACGATATCTTTATTAAAAAACGAAATATAGCGAATTTTTCTTTAAAAAAGTTATTTCGGCCGATCGGTCCTATGGGAGCTATATGATATACTCCACCGATTTCAATAAAATTTGACACAGTTCTTAAATACCTTAAAAAAGATCTGAATGCCGAATTTAGTTCAAATATCTTTACAAAAAAACGAAACACATCGAATTTTGTATAAAAAACGTGTTTTTGGACCGATTGGTCCTATGGGGGCTATATGAACTAGTCAACCGATTTGAATTAAATTTAGTATAGTGCTTAGGAACTATAAAAAACTTAAGAATGTCAAATTTGGTCTCAATATCTTAACAAACAAACGAAACACAACAAATTTTGTTAATAAATCGATTTTTTGGAAGATCGGACCTATGGGAGCTATATGATATAGTCAACCGATTTTGTTCAAATTTGGCACATTGCTTAAGTGGTCTAAAAAATTTCCAAACGCCAAATCTGGTTACGATATCTTAATTAAAAAACGAAATATAGCGAACTTTTCTTTAAAAAAGTTATTTTGGCCGATCGGTCCTATGGGAGCTATATGATATAGTCAACCGATTTTGATCAAATTTGGTAGAGTGATTGGGAACTATAAAAAACTTTCGAATACCAAATTTGGTTACGATATCTTTATAAACATACGAATTATTCATCTAAAACGCTTTTTTTTTGTCGAGGTCGTCTCAAACACCCCTATGGGAGCTATATAATTTAACCCCGATATCAAAAAAATAAAATAAACTTGCCTCCTATGGAATAATATGGGATCTAATGTGAAAGTTTGGTAACTCTAGCTCTTACCATCTCTGAGATCTAGGCGTTCACACGGACGGACGGACGGACGGACGGACGGACGGACGGACGGACGGACGGACGGACAGACGGACAGACGGACATGGGTATATCGACTTCTCTATTCACCCTGATCATATTTTAGGTAACTTTGGGATGTCTCCGACGTCTCCTTCTATATGTTACATACATTTTCGGCTTGCACAAACTTAATATACCCTTAGTACCATACGGTACAGGGTATAAAAACGAGCTATGGGAGGATAAGAAAAAAAACGAACTTTTAATGCTGAAACATTGCCATAATATAAAATATAAGTTTCATCTCTGGAGATTTTTCATCGTCGACTAGTGTTATATAGCTCCCAACAGTGTCTCATACGACATAGAAAAAAAAATTGGTTTGTTTTGATCGGTCAAAAAACCGTGTTTGTTGCAAATTTCTTTCTGTTTCGTTTGTTTGCGAAGTAATTGTATTCAAATTCGGTACCTGAAAGTTTTTTGAAGTCTACAGCACTGTACCAAATATTTTACAAATCGGTCGACTTTATCAGACAGCTCCGATCCATCAAAAAAGTTTTTGTTTGGTGCTAAATTCGACTTTTTATACCCTGTACAAAGGGTATATTAAGTTTGTTCAAGCCGAAACTGTATGTAATATATAAAAGGAGACGTGGGAGACCCCCCAAAGCTACTTAAAGTATGATCAGGGTGGTCCGTCTGTCCGTTGATCCGTCCGTAGGAACGCCTACATCTCAAAGATGGTAAGAGCTTGAGCAACCAAATTCTCAGAGTAGATCCCTTATTATTCTATAGGAGACAAGTTTATTTTACTTTTTTGGGTATTGGGGTTGCATTATATAAATCCCATAGGGGTTTATAATGATGATTTTGCCATCCTCTATAGCTCCAATTGCCAACTTGAGGTGGTTACCGGCCTCCAAAGGTATCATGACACACTGGTTGGCTGGTGTAGGAGATGGAATTTGATGAAAAAACCAGGCAAGACATTTAACCCGTGCTTTACACTTAAAAGGTCAATCCCCCACCCATGCAGTTAAATTCCTTGATTTCACGCTGAATAGGCTACTTACCTTTAGGCCACACCTTAAAGCTAATGGTAAGAAGGGCAGCCAAAAGATGCAGCAACTGCAGTTGCTGTTTCACAGAAAAAGAACTCTATCACTTAGAGTAAAAAGAGCAGTGCATGTCCAATGCATCGCCCCAATCTGGCTCTATGGGCTGCAGATTTGGACCATTGCAGCAAAGACAAGCTGTCAGAGCATACGGGTACTGCAAAACCAAATTTTAATTTAATTTGTGCGCAATTTGACGCTGCATCGTGACCTTCACAATATAACAGCAGATAGAAAGGCACACGTGTAGATACAGGGACGAAATAAGGTGTTATAGCAGCACACTTACCAGGAATTTACTACCAGCTAGGTCGTCTCTTAGGTTTTGCAAAAAGGATTCCGTTCTGATGAGTCTAAGTGTAAACCTTCCTGATTAGCGCTTTAATTATTATTATTTTTTATCGTTATGGTACATTTTGAGTAATGCTTCGAAAATTATTTTTGTTCTAATAAAAAAATATAATTTGTCTATTTATGAAAATTTTGAAGTTTTTTAAAGTTCCAAAGCACTGTACCAAATTTTATCAAAATCAGTTGACCGTATCATATAGCTCCAATAAGACCAATTGGTCAAAAAACTTTTTTTAACTAAATTCGTTGTGTTTCGTTTGTTTGTGAAGATATTTGGTAACCAAATGTCTTTTAGTATTATATATATTGCTTAAGATACTGGATTTAATTGCAAGGTAGTGGTACAGGGTATCCCAAAATCGTCCGCTCCCGACATTATCGTGCGCCATCTTAATTCGTTGTACCTTATAGTAATAAAATAAACCCCAAGTGTGCGTCAATCGGAAATGTATGTAACATACTGAAGGAGTCGTTAGAGACCCCCAAATGTTACCTAAAGTATGATCAGGGAAGTCGATATGCCTTAAATATAGACTAAATTTTCAGATGAGATTCCTTAGCACGTCGAAAAAAAAACCAAAAGTTTTAAATTGATAATTCGTTAGTTTATGCAGATATCTTAACCAAAGGCATTCGGAATTTATTAACTTTAATTTACGCCATTTTTTATGCTGGTGAATGTCTTCAGAACATTCAAACAAAATTATGAAATTATTATGCTGTCATTGTTGCTTTGTACGAGTGTAATTTTTAAGATTAATAAAACGTACAGAAGTTTCCAAAAAAAAAATTTTGATTAGTTCCATTACATAGGGGTGGATCTAATAAAATATTGAAAAACAAGATCGGTCCCACACACTTTAATATAAGCATTATATAGACATAGCCTTTATGACTCAAATTTAGTTAGGCATCGGCAAAATAGTACTATTTTATCCGAATAGCAACTAAATGAATGGATTTTGCTCAAATTAGTTAAGCGTTTAGGTAGACTGAGAAAAGTTTGTTATGTGCGCTTTTGATAATATATTTTTATTTACAAACATTTTATATTATTAATTTATAATAAACCGAATTTTATCAAATTTGTTTGTTTCTACGCAAAAGGGTACCAGAGAGCAAGAACCGCAATCGAGCAAAAACGAAAGAGAGATTTTACACGGGGCCGTGCATGAGCCGACTGCGCTGCGGCAGATTTTAGTGCCCTATCCTCGCAAGTTATGTTACTTAAGAGATCGCTTACCACCGTGCTAATATATTATTAACATTCCAGACAAAACTTTATGCCATATGTCGGGGCATCGATGAGAATGCACCATTTGATATTTGTTTAAGCACAAGCAGCCCTCACGGAGTTATGTTATGACACAAAAGCAGTGTACAAAATATTTTTTCTATGTACATACAATATGTATATTTTTAGCCGCTGCGACGTATTTTGACGCTGACGCAACAGACACGAGGTTCAAAACCGGCTTAACATGACCATTCTTGGCAAAGCAAATTTAATCAGGCTATAAGATGTCCTGGAAATCATGGGTAATAAATAGACGATGTCATAATAGTGTCCTATTTGTAATGCTGTGAAATGTGGAACAAATTTGCTTCTGCAAGCGATAATCGATTAGTCCTTCTTTTTCAATGAAAAATGAATGTTACGGGTAATTCTTGAAGAAAATACACTATTGAGAACAAATTTCCCACCATCATTTCATGTACATATATACTGTGACGTTCTAAATGTATTAGTAGACACCATGCTCCAACAAAAAGACGGTCCCTCAAAGCGCAGTTCCACTTCCCTTACTAAAGAGTTCGGGACCCGACAGTGTAATACCTTGTTCCTTTTTTCTCGAAAAAAATTATATACCTGCATATGACTTCTAAGAACATTTCAATTGGTACGTTTTTTTTTGGTACCAAACGATATAAATTCCGTGAATTTGTTTTGAATTTTATGAAAGTCGAAAGTTACATCAAAAAGTGGGGGCAATTTTCAAGTTGATATGCTAAGTGTGGATAAAAACTCGCTAAATCGATAGGTGTTCATACAAACGGACGGACGGACATCGTTCAATCGCTATAACCTTTGTACCTATAGGTACAGGGTATAATTAAAGAAATCATCCTCGATGTGTTAAATTATTTTTTATTAATTTGGAGCACTGGTCGGCTTGAAATACCCTCACATTTATTTATGTGTGTGTTGAAATTGTTTCTGCCTGAGCGGCCATGAAGTTGTAGATGCGAAGTTGGTGCATGTCTTCGGCTCTTGTTCTACAGATGGGCACATAGCTATATATGTATACTTTATTGCTCTTTGAAGGGCGTACAAATTTTTGATGATTGTATAAACTTATTTTTTATTGAAAATGGATGTTCATGAGCAATAATGTAGGCAGGATGTATGTAGGTAACAACTACTAGTTTCTTGACATTGTCAAAGAAATAAATAAATAAATGGCATATTGGGACATGCCGGATTATTACAACGAATATTAAGAAAAACAATATGTTTAGCTACACTACTTAGGAAAGATTTGAACAATAAACTTTGAAGTTCATCGCATTCAAGTATAGTGTAATAAATAAATTGAGCTAGAGCTCTACATCGCACAGTGGGAGAAATGGCCAATCTAGCCCCGATTAATTAATAACTTCTGAAAAAATGTAGCTATTTTTGTACGGATAATTTTATTTGGTAGATGCATTGGTCCAAATCAAAATTAATATAAAATTAATTTTTTGTAATATTATTAATATTTTTTTGTTTTTGTTTTTTAATTTCTGTATAAAACTGCTTTACTCGACTGACTTTACTTTATATGGTCAGTTTTGCCCGAATCTAAGGCCTTTTTCCAACAAGTTTAATAAAATTTATTCTTTAAAAATGTTGAAAACATACGTATGCACATCTTTACGAAATTTGGTATAAATCGGACAAGTATATAATCTTAAAATAGACAATTGAAATCCAATTTGCCCGCGAATATTTTTTTTTACAGAAATGGTCCATCTATCGGAAATTTATTAATTTATTTTATACATTAATAATATTCAAATAAAGACTAATAAAAAATTAATGTTTTTTTTTATTAACCATTTTATTTACATAGTTTCAGCATTCTCATGTGTACTCAGTATCTGATGAGGAATAATCTGACGATGCTTGCTCCACATCTTTATTTAAAATAAGACTAATAACTTCTCTGTCAAGCAGGTTCGTCTTTTTGGGATGATAGAACTGAACCTTTTGATAGCAACGTTATTACAGAGTCAGGGCCAAATCTTCAATAGTATTTTTATGGGAATTTGTTCTAGTATGGCGTAAGCGAAAATTTCTGAGATCTTTGTTTCTAGCTTCAAGAGCTTCTTCCGACATCATTTCTATCGGAAGGGAAACATGTTTTATTATATCTGCACCATGCATTAAAATTTTATGGATCGAAGTAGGCATATAAAACCATGGATAAGAGTCTACAGATGCTGTTCGAAAGCTGGTACTGGCCAGATACAGATACGAGCTCATCGCACGGAATTTCTTTATCGATGTCAGAAACTTTTTTTTTTATTTTCTTGAGACATTGCTAAGTCAATGGCGGGTCGTCCAGCATTTGATGTTTGGTCCACCAATATAAGGTCATTATCTAACCAGTGCTTGTTATTTTTTTCGACGTTCTTGCAAACTCGACAGCTCTGTCTCCATTTCAAAGCCAATTTTTTGGTGAAATTCTTAATGCGCTAATCAACGTATTCAATACTTTCAAATTGATTTTTATCAATGATATTGTCGTATATATACTTCTGCACCGCAAAATGTTTTTTGGAAACGTTATTTTCCGCAACCCATACAGAAAATAGTTCTCGCCTGGACACTGACATTGTAGCTAAAAAAAAATAATTTAAATATAATGTGCAATCTTGTGCAGCTAATTTATAACATTTTCAAAGCGCAAAACATTGAACTATTTTTGAAAAAGGTTTGAACAGGAACCCGGGTGATCCGAAAAAGTTCAATTGAAACTATAAGCAATTGCAACAACTAGGCAAAATGGGCGGGAAAGCTGTTGGCAGCAGAAGGTGCGACATATGTTGTCTTTGAAGCTTCACAGTTGTGCGAATATTGAGAGAAAAAGAAAACAAAGATTGTGTTTGGCCTATCTGATATATTAGTTATCAATTATAAACCAATTTTGGAGCCAATTTTTATGTTTAAAATTGGATTAATCGGAGCTGGAGTGGCCATTTCTCCCACTGTGTATCGGTAAGTATTTTGGCTAATTCCAGACACGAATTTATAAACCAGAATAACACACAATTCATTTTTACCTCCTGTACCTTATGGTACTAGTACATAAAGGGTGTTTTTTTAATAGGGTCGGGATTTCCTTAAGGTGCTGACTTTTGACACATTTCAATGCCATTGTATGTAGACAAGCCATCAACAATTCACAACTTATAAACGAACTTTAAGCATATCATTCCTAAAATACGGCACTAAAGGCTCGAAAGTGTTGTTAAAAATGGGACTGACGGAATGCGCTTCATGTCAGAGATCCTGTTCAAATATTAAAAAATAGCGTACGCAATGTCGGGCGCGGACGACTTTTGGATACCCTGTACCACTAGCTTGCAAACCGATCGTTCATATGGGAGCTATATGATATAGTCAACCGATTTCAATAAAATTTGACACAGTGCTTTAATACCTTAAAAAAAATCTGAATTCTGAATTTAGTTCAAATTTCTTCACTAACAAACGAAACACATCGAATTTTGTATAAAAAACATTTTTTTGGACCGATTGGTCCTATGAGAGCTATATGATATAGTCAACCGATTTGGATTAAATTTAGTACAGTGCTTAGGAACTATAAAAAACTCATGAATATCAAATTTCCCAATATTTTAACAAAACAAACGAAATACAACAAATTTTGTTAAAAAATCGATTTTTTGGAAGATCGGCCCTATGGAAACTATATGATATAGTCAACCGATTTTGTTCAAATTTGGCACATTGCTTAAGTGCTCTAATTTCCAAACGCCAAATCTAGTTACGATATCTTTATTAAAAAACAAAATATAGCGAATTTTGATTTAAAAAAGTTATTTTGGCCGGTCGGTGCTATGGGAGCTATATGATATAGTCAACCGATTTTGATGATACATTGCTTGGGAACCATAAAAAACTTTTGGATACCAAATTTGGTTACGATATCTTCATGAACAATCGAATTATCCATCTAAAACTTTTATTTTTTTTTCGAGGTCGTCTGAAACACCCTATGGGAGCTATATAATTTATCCCCGATATCAAAAAATAAAATAAGCTTGTCTCCTATGGAATAATATGGGATCTAATGTGAAAGTTTGGTTACTCTACCTCGTACCATCTCTGAGATCTAGGCGTTCAAACGGACAGAATGAATGAATTTGGCTTATGTTGAAAGAAATCAGAATTCTGTAAAATGGCGTGTTCTTTTCATGTGGTTTCACACTATGACCGTTTTTAGTTTCTCATTTTTCGTTCAACTTTAAGCTAAAAAACTAAATATTTCTTTAAGCTTAAGTACCATATCATCATGGGCTTTTATTAAAATAAAGAATTAAATCTCTAGGTACCAGATATTCCTGAGTGTTATATTCAAGAGGTGGGGATTGAATTTATATAGCTCAAAGAACTTGTCGTTGTATAAGATACAGGCACCCATTTACAACACAAACATCTAGCTACATAATCAAAGGCCGTATCTTCATTATAGCAAGTATCAGAACAAATAAAGCATTTCCTACGAAGACCCTAATTGATAAATATGTGTCTAAAAAAAGTAGCAAGGAGTCCGTAGCTTTTGACCCAAAACTTAAAAGAGCAAGTTTGGGTTTATATGTATGCGTAAACATCCAATGCTTGTGTACTATATGTATAAAGACATCAATAAATAATGTCTTTAAATTCAATTTAAAACACTTAATAAGATTAAAAGCAGTCGCTCAACACTGTAAATAAATATTGTTCGCATACTAGCTAAAAAATGTTATAATTAAAGGGAATAAGCAATATATAACTAACTAAATACGATATGCGTACTAGCAATAATAGCAAATAATATTTATCAAAAGTTTGGGTGCCATGTACATATGTACATAGTATGCATGTGTATTTGTGAATTTAGCAGTGAAAAGGAGGTGTGGCAGACCATTAACTTTTTGTATTGCTTCTGGAAGCGATGTGCCATGTGCATGTCTTTAATCTCAAAACTTTAAACAAAAATTAAACCGCTCTGAACCAATCGTGTTTTATTATTATTCAGAATATGCTTATGTATATTTGGCATGTTCTTAAAAAGTTTTAGATTAACTTACCTTAATTGATTTGAATTAGTCTGGAGGCAGTAAATTCAAACATAAAATTGCTTTGTATGTATTCCTCAAAACGGAGCATATGTGTGCATACATGAATATTTGTATGTATACATAATTACACACAATATAAAAAGCGTTTTAAATATTTATTAAAGCGTATTTTATCTAAATCTAAATCTTTATTCCAGGCTGTATTATATTTTTATTTTGTTATGTATATGTATGTATATAGGTATGAAATACCTACAATAAGCTGTTTAAGCTTTTTAAAGCTTTGATTGTGTGTTTCGATTTTTTTTTTTTGTTCATGGAGCACCAAAGAAAAACAGTAGGGCCGAACTTTGTATTGATTTTAATACATTTACTTGTACATACACATACTAGTATACAAATTTTGTACATATGTATGTATGTTTGTATGTATCTCAGATTTTTTTTATTCGCTGCCTTTTATATTGTTTCTTTTATACTTTATAAGATGTTTCACTTGTAATTAGCGACGCTGGCTTCTGTCGAGAACTGCGCCGGTAGCGATGTGCTTCACACATTTTGGTATATTTTTCTTTTTTATAATTTTTCCATTTGCAGTTTATATCTATCTTTAAACTGCTCACACACAAACACTCACAAAAGGAAAACAACTCTTGTTACGTTGGACGATAAACCGGCGCAATGCGCGCCACTACCGAGCACTGCGTTCAGACTGAGACGATTGGATCGACGACTGCGCAGCAGTCATTTAAATGGCGGTGTGGGGAGGGGAGGGGTATGTAACCACCACCAAACGACCGAGCTACCGACCTGAAAACTGCTTGCTGTAAATGCCACCCGTTGCAACTCAGCGACGATACTTTGAGTAGCTGCACCGAACTGCTCCTTTCTTGTAACGTAACGTGCCAAACGAAGGTTGAAGAGCGATTGAATGGAACGAATGTTGTAACGTTGCAGAGGAGCGCAAGCATATGCCATATGCCATCTGCCATATGATGCGGCGGCCGCTCTTGTAAAACAACATTTATTTTAAGAGTCTCATTTAGAGATGGAGAGAAGAGAAGTAAGTAAAAACGAAAAGAGTAATATGTATGTACAAAAAAAAGAAGTCGACTTTTGCCAGCATATTTTTAGGGGATTGTGCTAGAATGGAAATGAGATGCACTTCGAGTGCATGAATGTGTGTGTGTGTCTGTATGCATTATTGCAATTTCAGTTACAGATTATTGTTAATTACTATGTTAGTTATTCAAAAGTTTCAGCCAATTTGAGTTCATATACATATGTACATACATGTATGAATGTGTTTATGTTAAAACATAATATGAGTTAAATATGTATGTATATACATGTGTACATATGTACGTGTGTAGAGCCTTTTACTGTAACTCTTTTATGATACATGTCAACTCGCAAAGAGCTTCACCTGTTCACCGCAGGCAGCAACATGTAACAACTGGTTGCCCGGCCAAAGCTACTCTACGGTCGTCTCTTTAGCTCTCTTTTATATGAGTGCTGAACGTAGAAGAGTTTTCGATTTCATATAATTCCCGCTTTTTCGAGACGTTTTGATAATGAAACACAAATGCTTGATGCGTATGTATATAAATACGTATATATATGCATATGTTTATACATACATATGCATATATGAGTATGTCCCAAAAATAATTATAAATGTATATGTGATGCTTTTTATTGATTTACTTACAGGTATGTTAATACATCCATTCATCCATTATAAAAGTGTATAGAATTGGATATGTATATGAATACATACATAGGTATGTATGTACATACAATGAAAATGTTTCCCATTTTTCTTTCATGTACAAGTACATACATATGAACATGCATACATGCATATGTATGTATGTACATATTTCTTTGCTGAATAAGAAATATTCCCACATTTCAGTATTTTTTACCTGTAACTCTTGCTATTGGTATTCATTGAGATTTTAAGTTATTATTATACCGGTTGACCCCTGGAGGGGTAGTCCTTATTGGATAAATTATTATCAACTTTTATTAATAAGTTATATGTACATATGTATTAGGTTTGTGCAAGCCGAAATATCCAGATAGTGACGTCGAAGACCCCCAAAGACAGACAGAGGCAGTCGCTACCCGAGGTATTGATAAGCATTTTAGTATAAAGGATTTGGGGTCTGTCAAACTAGAATCTTCAGAAAAATTATGTGTCGTGCGCAGGGTGTTTTTGCAGGATTTTGTTGCAATTCAAAGATATTGGAAGATTTCGGAGTATGCACCTCTACCTGTGCTCTTTCCAGCTCGCCGGATTGTCGTGGTTTTTTCCTACTTTCTATTTCTATATGTACACACTTTCATAATAATAAGGTGTACATTTTAGAGAGTTAAATAAAAATAATAATTTAGGAGGCGAGTATATTTGTTGGGTTTTAACTGTTTATTGTTTTACAATCTTATTTATTAGTTTTTATTACTGTTTTGCACACACACAAAACATACTGCACCAGGCCACGAGCAATCACCGTCTGAAATCCTTGATCGTTTCTGTATGCATTGTGAGCGTGTGCTTGTGTGAAAGCTCTTTTAAAAATGGTTTTGTGTACGGACTTCTAAAGCTTCTAAAGCTTTGCGGAAGTTCTTATAAACTACATATGTGTTGGTGTAAGATTTGTGGAGTTCTTATAAATATAGGATGTGTTGGTAGTAGAGCCTACTACAATAAGAAGATCAACAAGAGAAATATATAAAAATATACATATAGAAAACTATAAATGTTGTGGGAAGGTCTACCAAACATGTCACTTTGCACTGGGTACTATTGTCAAAGTCTAACTGAAATAGGACTTAGATTTTAACAAGTTCCTTCAACCCACACTACCATTATAAAACCAAGCATATCTGGATTCACCCTATTAATAATTAATTAATTATTTCATTCTAGCACAGTCATGCTTTACTAAGGAGAATTTAAATGAATGATTCAATTATTAATTTTACAATACGTTTAAAAACTTCAAGATTTTATTCAAATTCAAAATAGTATCAGATTACAAAAAAAATGTAATACAGTCGAGGCATGCATGGGTTGCCGGATAAAAATATGGATTAGTAGAGAAATTGCACATCTTTTCTGAAAATTCGTATATTTTTTTATAATATCTTGAAGCACACGAAATATTTATGGTTCTCTTAAGTTTTCGACAAACACGTTTATTAAATTGAACAGTTAATATATTTAAGTTAATCAAATTCCAAGACGCTATTTTAAGTTTGGTTCATTTTGCATATGCCTTGAGCAATAGACAGCAGATCTCTAAATAATAATGTCACGTAGCCTGATAGAGAGCTTTTTATTACATCTGATTTGAGCTTTTTTCTACAATCCTAACTGTTTTATCATACGTTTGTTAAGCTACGCCTTACCGCAATACACATACATACATACATATTTTTGGAGTCTCGTTACAATTTTAGGATGAGAGAACTTTGATAACGGATATGTATGAGTTTTTACGTGGGTAACTTGAAAAGTTTTTGTATTTATGTAAAAGGCACTTATGGGCACTACGATTGGGAGAAAAATTTATTACAAATAGTGTCCTGAAGTGATATTACAAAAAAAAATCACGAATAGCTTGGCCAATTTGTATTCGACCGATTTCAAATTGTGACAAAATTTTTTGGGCAGCCACGTAGGATTTTGTCAAAATAATAAAAACTTTTCTTTGTAAACTTTTTTTTTTTTTTTTTAACTTATGCCGTTGTATTATTATATTGATATTTTGTAAGGCACTATGCGGCTCACTTGTTTTTGATCCATTGATTATGTGGAAAAAAATGTCTATGATTCAGATCAATGAAGACGTCAACGCTGTAACCGTGGATGTCGCTCCCAAAAAAAATCTTGTACTCGTACCTCTCGACAGGTTCCCTTTTTTTTTTTTATTATTTCGGAAAAATTTATTTTTGGAGCTCCAAACATAGATCCTATCAGGATTTTGAAAATAAATCGAAAAATTACCTTAAAAACCATGCTCTATACTAGAGTTTAACCTTGAGAACACTAAACGAAATTTTATTGTCTTTGGTAAAGAATATAGAACTATATGTACACATATTTAAAAACTTTAGATTATTTATGTTGGTTTAGAAATTACCAAAAACATTTCTGTTCATTATTTATTAGATTTCAAAGAGTATTTTTTTTCCAGATTAAACTTTTATTTTATTCCATTAAATTTTTTTTTGTATAGTTTATAAAAAGTAACTAATCTATATATATAAAAATGGCGTACGTAAAGTCGGGACGACTTTGGGATACCCTGTACCACTATCTGACAATAAATTCCCATTCCTTCATAAAAAACCAAAAACAGAAGAATTTTTAAGCAAACATTTTTTTAGACCGATCGTTCCTATATGTAGGAACTATATGATATAGTCAACCGTTTTCGATCAAATTTGTCACAGTGCTTTAATGCCTTAAAAAATATCTGAATGCCGAATTTAGTCCAAATATCTTTACCAACAAACGAAACAACGAATTTTGTATGAAAAACATTTTTTTGGACCGATTCGTCCTATGGGAGCTATATGATATAGTCAACCAATTTTAATAACTATAATAACTTTTAATAACTATAAAAAACTCACGAATACCAAATTTGATGCCAATATCTTAACAAACAAACAAACGAAACACAACAAATTTAGTTCAAAAATCGATTTTTTGGAAGATCGTCCATATATGATATAGTCAACCGATTGTGTTCAAATTTGGCACATTACTTAAGTGCTCTAATTTCCAAACGCCAAATCTAGTTACGATATCTTTATTAAAAAACAAAATATAGCGCATTTTGATTTAAAAAGTTATTTTGGCCGATCGGTGCTATGGGAGCTATATGATATAGTCAACCGATTTTGATGAAATTTGGTACAGTGGTTGGGAACCATAAAAACCTTTTGAATACCAAATTTTGTTACGATATCTTTATGAACAAACGAATTATCCATCTAAAACATTTTTTTTTGTCGAGGTCGTCTCAAACACCCATATGGGAGCTATATAATTTATCCCCGATATCAAAAAATAAAATAAACTTGTCTCCTATGGAATAATTTGGGATCTAATGTGAAAGTTTGGTTACTAGAATAACTAAACTTCCACATTATATTCCATATTATTCCATAGGATACAAGTTTATTTAATTTTTTTTTTGTCGGGGTTAAATTATTTTGCTCCAATAGGGGTGTTTCAGACGACCTCGAAAAAAACAAAAGTGTTAGATGGATAATCATTTGTTTATAAATATATCGTAACCAAATATGGCACTCGAATGTTTTTTATTACTCTCAAGCATTGTATCAAATTTTATCAAAAGCGGTTGACTATATCATATAGCTCCCAAAGGAACGATCAGTCAAAAAACATTTTTGATTCTTCTGTTTACGGTTTTTTATGAGGGAACCTCATTTGGTAATCAAATGTCTTTGATGTTTTTAAGCAATATACTGGATTTTATTGCAAGGTAGTACAGGGTATCCCAAAGTCGCGCGTGCCCGACTTTACGTTCGCCATTTTTAGAAATAAACTTTGCTGTAAAACGTGTAAAGTAATGTTTTCTCTGACACCCTTTATGAGCAATAATACCAAATAAATAATCACAATGGGCTGTAAAGCTTTACGAGGCCTTTGTAATATTTTATTTCTTTGCTTCGTCATCGAACACTAGTTTCGGTACTTCCTGTTCGCTTTTTATACCCTTTACCAAAGGTATTATTGAATTTGCGCAAAGGTACGCAATTGAAAAATAACCGATCATATACATAATATATTTTCGTACATATTAACCAATGTATATAGCCATGTAAAGACCATGGTTAAAGCAAAGAATATAGAGCTAGTAGTTCTATATTCTGTGGCTAAAGCTTAAGTCAAGTGTCTTTGTAATATCCTGTACCACCGCAACAAAAAAATAAATAAATGAACCATTTGAAATTTAATACATATATAACTACACCCCACCTTAAGATACTACCAATAAAAATTAAAAATTCGACACAAGAAATGACCTGCAATCTAATTATCTACATATAGACTCGAATTAACTATACAGAGGTAGTCAAAAGTATTTACACAACGAGCTTTTTTTGGCACATTCAACTGAACGAACTTTTTTTCTTGTTGTTGTTGTTGCAGGCCAACAAAATGTTATGTTGTTGTAAAGCTTGATCTTTTCTTAAGCGATTGTAGTCAATTTCATATAGATAACGGTACATAGGACAGAGAACAAAGCAAGTGAACTGATGCTTATCAGTTGTCAAAAGTATTTACACACAACTCAATTTTATTTATTCAAGATTAATATTCAATGGAAACAAAAGATTTTCTTATTGTTATTAAAAAAACATAGCTAATATTTAGTTATACCACCTTTGGCATCAATGACAGCTTGCAGCGAGTATTGATCTTACCAAAGTTTGTGCAAATTCTAAGGTCAATTTGGACCAAATGTCCTTAATCTCAGCAATGGCGCCTTCGCGTTTTCGATATTTATCAATGGTCCTCTTGTTTTTAACAATAGCCCAGGGAAGAACCGCCTGACTTAGATCTTTCAAAAATTGGGTTGGTACCTTACCCTTATGGCATGGAGCATTGTCGTGCTGTAGAATCCAGTCATACGTTGATTACGTTAAAATCAGCCATGAAGTCATTTGGTCGAACAAGTCGTCCGCTTTTTTCAATCAATACACTTTTCCACGCAGAACTATGTGATAATCAAGTTCGCAATATTACTTAATTTATTTTATTTTTTATTTATTTTATTAATTTCAAATATTTCCATTTGCTGCTATGGCTATTTTATCCTGCGGTTGCCTTACTGATATTTTTATTTCGAACATTGACATTCATGCCTAACACGTTTAAGGTTTATTTAACAATGCATTAATTTCTCGGCTCTTCATAGTGATAGCCTAGCTTAAATAATAAAATAGTTTTTTAACTTTCATTTAGCATCAAAATCATCTATTAATATGCCAAAATAATTACTTCGAAATGTTTTTATTCAGTACCACAACTAGGTGGCAACTCCTTAACACGAAAAGATTATGCACGTTGACACAGAATGGCAAATGCACCAAAGACTTTAATAAAGATTTGGTAATAATGAACATAATGCATTAAAACATAACATTTATTTATTTGTAACATAACACGAACATGTAATAAAATAATAAATAATAAAAAACACTTGAGAACTCTTCAAGAGGCAGAGTGTACAGTTAGTTTTAGATAATAATTATTTTGTTTATTAAATATGAGAATTATAATAAATTACAAAAATAAACGAATAAATGAATAACCATTCCAAATAAGTAATCATTCTTTGAATAAATTAGGTTTAGTTAGTGAATTTAATCAAACCTCAAGAAATTTTGTCAGCGGTTTTGAAATCGTCGCTTATTGTTGCGAATTCCAGGAATTAGAATTGTAAAGAAATTTGCAAGAAATGGGTACATACAAGTACAACATAAAAAAAAGGAAAACGCGGCAACAATTTATTTTGACAAAGATTCATTCTTGGGAGTCATAAGTGTCGAGACATATTCATAGCTTATGTTAAGTAAAAAATTCATTTTTGATTCGCTAACTTAGGAGTCAAACGTTCAAGCTGGTACTGACATACTAAAATAGGCATTATGATATAGTATAAAAGTTACAAGCGAAACAGAATTTTGATTTAGGTAAGCTTCGTTTCAATGGGCAATAAATTACTGCATTAATTCCGATTGCATGATTCAATTATATATCAACAACACGCAGTCGATATTGAGTTTGCGCGCAGGATGTCTGAATGGTGAAGACATGACACATTCACAGATTCAAATTACACATTCTACCTGAATGAAGAAACCCAAGAAAGCGTGACATAAATGCATATGTTTTTTATTTTGTGCTTTGACGATAGCACCCATATAAGTGGTGCCCTAACCCATCAGCATATGCCTTATATAGCATACCTACATACACCTATGTTCATATAAAGCTATATTGGAGATTCAGATGGAGCGTCCGTTTTTATTCTACCCTGTGTAATTTGGGAAAACTGTCATGTTACGGGTGTTTTCGGCTGGAACTGTATTCAGTATAGTCACAAAATCACCCGAAATGTATAGTATACCCGAAATTAGGAGCTAAAAATCAAAGTAAACTAACTAGAAAAACAACTTAACCTTTTTTCGTGTGAAAACACGTTTTTTCAGACATCCCTTGGGGTAAGTATGATTAATAAAAAATGCACGTGCTCTAAATAGACTCTTTTAAAGTATTGTAAAACTCTTTTCAATCGTAATAGTTGTGCAACCCTACGTTCGTTATTCTTCGTAAATTTATAATAAAAAAAATTGGTTTATTTTTAAAGTGCATTATTTCATAAAAAGGCTTGTCACAAATTAAGTTACAATCAATTAAATTGCAATACCTTGTGCGTTTAAATTACATTCTGAGACAAAATATTACGCAACTTAATTTATTTGCTGAAACAAAACGTAAGATAATATTTTAAAATTTGTATTTAAGAAGAAGAATTCTAGCTACTCAAACTTAATAATGAAACTAATTCAGCCTACGATAGACCGTATATTCACCAGAGGTCAGTATGGATATTGCGAAAGAATTTCGATTTGGGGATTTTGGAAACGCCTAGCAAAAAGACAGGTTTTCTAGGGATATCTTTCGTGTACCTACTCTACCAACTTCATTAATAAAGAAAAGAATCCCCTACCAAAAGAAAAATAATATTAGAGATTGAGAAGGAAGAAGCATAAAGAAAGAAATCCATACACCTAAATCTACGTACACAATATATTACCAATTAAGATGAATCTAAGGCAGTACTGTCAGATAACGTTGCGGTATTGTCTGTGTCTTATACCAAACCCCACCTATGAGTATGCCCCTTTGATTGAGATCCCGAACGCAATTAACCCTTTCATTAAATTTAGGAAGCTCAGATTTTTTTTTAATCCATTATACAATCTTGTGCATTAATAGTCAAAATGCCTTTAGATATAAATATGACCAATAAGCATAGTCGGACAGTGTTCAGCGGCAAGGGGGCACAGATAGGTTTTTGGGCAGCGCCGAGTCTCATAAATTCTGAGTGTCTTTGATCCTCCTAGCGACATGGCGCCATTCATTAACCATTATATTATATTAATTATATATATATATGTATATATATTATTACTAGCCGGCCTCCGGCACGCTCGCTTCGCTCGCTCGTCTAGATATTTATTTTCTTCCAATGATTTATTTTTGTGGCGAATTCACGAAATGCTTTGCCTTATAAATTATTTCTAGTTTCTAGATAAATTCTAGTGTAGACAAAAAGTTACTTACTTATTATAAGATAAGTAAACCGTTCAATGGTTCAGGTGGTGTTTCAATTTCAGGTAGTTGCACTTTTCCTGACGCGCAACACATCCCAGGTGGCTCATTTTTGAATTTGAGAGCATGACAATGCGGACATTCCTTATCCATAGCACCAATTACCACGTTTGAATGAGCATAATATTCAATATGGGGCTCGTACTGGAATGCTAGACGCAAAAATGGATCATATGTTAATGCACGATGTACCTGTTGGCGTTGTTGGTCATTTGTTCTGCGTATATTAACCGTAAAACGGCGTGATTGTCTTTGTTCTAAACGTATAACTTCATTGCGCTGAGCTCGTGTGATTGTTCTTGACGCAATTGCTGAATGCTTACACGTGCATCAGCATTTTGTTGCTGGACTTGATTCTGATAATCCCGATTTCGTCTCATTCTCATTCGAGCATTCGTATTGTATTCATCTCGTTCTTCTATTGTATGAGCAGAACGTGATCTTGCTTCTCTTAATCGACTCAACTCACTCTTTTGCGAACGTTGTTCCTCAGCTTCAGCTGTTCTTTGGGATGATGGCAATTGAGTTCTACGCGAATGTCTACCAATGTTACGTCTTCTTGGCGGCATTATGTGCAAATATTGAATTGATCATATGTATTTTACACAGAAATCAAAACATGAATCGTTAATAATTTTTTTGTTTCCTTTCGACAAAAACTATTAACTAAAAAATATTAGTTTATCTAACAATGTACACAATGCCAACCTAAATTAAAAAAAAAATTGTATTGGAAAATCAAATTGTCCTTTTTAGTATTTTCGTCGCAATTTTGTTATATTTTCTCAACCTTAAACAATCCTTGGACTTCCACGAACATTTCAAGACCAAAATAAGCCAAATCGGTTCACCCGTTCGTGAGTCTATAAGCTTCGAAGGAACATAACATTGTGACACGAGAACTTTATATATAAGATATATTAAAATTAAACAAACGAAAATAATTATTATTAGCGGCGGACATCGGCAGATTGTTGGACGTTGGTGGCCGAGCATAGTAACGCAGTGTCGTCAGCGTAAGTGGCCGTGAGGGTGCCAGGATGTTCCCTGCTTTCGCCGAAGGAGTGAAATTCGGGCGCAATAAGTCCATTTTTCCAATAGTTAAAATACTTAACTTTAAGTTCTTATACATATAACTTTTAACTAACTTTAACTTAACTAACATTTGTGCTTAATGTACTATTAATGTTTAAGTGATTAACGGAGTTGTGCTTGGCTTAGGCTTATATGCTCGACTCCAAGAAAGGGTATACAAAAGTGGGGAAAGAACACTTCCGTGCGAAACCTCAGCAAGGATTGGTGTCTTGCTTGACAGTTCACTCTTAACCGAAACTCTAAACGTAATTGTTACAGAGGAGCAATAAGTGAGACTTTTAGTTATTGCCAAAGCCAATTCTGCCCAGACACGATCGAATGCTCCTGCTTGAATGTATCAAGAATGTGCTGTACCACTCTGTTTACCTGTTCCGGTGTGCGGTATTTCGGGCGAAATACGAACTGGTGTTTAAGGATAATGTTTAAGAGATTAGCTGGGGCCATTATTCGGCGCAAATTATCCTTTCGAATATTTTGGCAAATACATGCAGAAGAATAATAGGGCGATAAGTCGCAATGGCAATAGGAGTTATAAAATCATTACGACCTGAGCACAACTAGCAAATGGTGAGAAATTTTTATATTCCGGCAGGGATCCAAATGACACGACGGTGTCGGGCTCCATGCATTTTTACAACAAGCTGTCAGTAAACTCTCCCACTAGCCTCAAAGGGCAAATTTATCATATGTATATGAGACTTCAAGGCATAAGGCAAGGCAATAACACAATTTTCGAGTATAGTATGGGAGAGGAAGGGCTTGGCATGGTCAACATCAATGCTGAAATGTTGATAGAACTTTGCAGTTCATACGACCTAGCAATTAAAGGCACACTTTTCATACATAAGAAATCTCATAAAGCGACTTGGATTTCACCGGCCATCTAGAGAGAGAGAATCTAATCGATAACATATATGCATGTATTAGCAGGAAATAGCGGAAAATCTTACTGGAAGTGCGCGCAAAACGAAGTGCTGATAGTGTTCTGATCACCGCCTAGCAAGGGGCCTCGTTCAGCTCTAAGTAGCAGCTATAAATCAACTTACTAAAATTAAAGCAGCAAAAAAGTCTCAACGTTTTCGCAAACTTTAGTGCTGCTCTACAAGAAATTGATCCATCCGAAGCTGAGCTCCGGGATGGAATAGACCAAGAATGGAATTATTTAAAAACCAACATTTATAATACCACAAGGGAAAAAAGAATGGATCAGTAAAGAAATTTCGCAATATCTGCCGAAAATAGCGCTGCAAAAGATAAACAAAGCAACCGGCGTGTACGCACAGCTACGCCAAATTTGGAACACAAATATCCGTCCAGACAAAAATAAGGCTATTTATGTCGAATGTCATCACTGTAGTGTTGTACGGATGCGAAACCTGGTTTGTAACCGACCAATTCTCTAGAAAAATTCGGAGCTTCGTAAACAGATGCCTCAGCCGTATTCGTAAGGTGTGGTGCGGTGGCTAGGGCAGGCAAAACACAATAAGATTACGAATTGTTTAGGACATTTTAGCGAAGCATACGATTTAGGCGCATCAAATGATGGTAAATACACAGAAAGAAAGCACTAAGAAAATGTTTACATATATTCTTCTTATATATAAAATTCCCGTGTCACAATGTTAGTGTCCATACTCCTCCGAAACGGCTGGACCTATTCTCATGAAATTTTATATACCATAATTAGCCGGCCTCCGCTTCGCTCCGACACGCTCGCTTCGCTCGCTCGTCTAGGTCTTTATCCTACACAGTATATGGTGTATACTAATTTGTTTGTTTCATTTGTGTATTTTTTAATTGTGTATGCATGTCGACCTTCTGACATTTGTTTGAGAGAATCGCTGATGAAAAAGGAATCGTATTTTTTAAAGCAAGAATATTGAATGTGGTAAACGCAAATAAATAATCATTATTTCATTAAATTTGCTCGAACTGAAAAGAACATCATAATTGAGGTAGCAAATTTTAATGGCATAGTAACTTTTTGATTTAGTTTATTTGATTGTTATTTCTTTTGGTTTACTTTCACGTTTTTCAGATCTAAAATGAATAATATAAGTAATAATATAAGAATAAGTGTGCCGATGCCAGACGAAGAGGATGTGCCATTTGATTATTTTGAGCAGTTGAACATGAAATATCCGACAGCTGAAACGTTCAATTTAAATTGAAATGCACCTTTCACGAAGATGTTCGTTCTTCACTCATAAACTTTCAAAATGTGAAAAATCTCAATTTGTTTCTGGAAGAAAATTTCAAGCAAATACCGGTCACGCCACCATTTATGTTTCCAAACCTGCAATCTTTCGATTGGAAAACATCGTCCGATTGACCGATGAATGGATTAATTTCATCATAAAATTTTCAACCATTCGCCATCTTTACATTTTAACCATGTTTGATGGAGATTTTCTTCATTTTGTTGAATCATTAATCGGTATGCATAATAGTTCATGGTGCTAACTTTTTTGTTTGTTTCTTCACCTGCGATAATGATAGCAAAAGAAAAAATAGCAACTATTTGAGGTCTTTTATGATTGAGTTCAAATATGTATTCACTCACCATTTGACGGGTTAATCATTTTGATATTTAAATGATAGCCATCCTCGCCATGGCAAAATAGTATTGGATATTACAAAGCATCATAGGAATGATGCGTTTCTGACACTCGTTGAAGTTGATTATTTTTTCGTTGAAGCACAATGTCGCGCGATTAAGTCTTCTCCAACAATCACTATGGCAACATCTTCGATTGTTGGAGCATTAAATCTTCTTGAGTGTTCACCAATAGGCGTCTTATCAGCTCGAATAACAATATAATGATTGTCGGACGGCATTCGATCTATTGCTGTTCGGAACAATTGAACTAAATCATTATGTTCATGAAACAAACGTTGTAATTGTGCAACTTTTTCTCTTTTTGTGTTACAACCGATAGCACACCGACGATCAACTTCTGTCGGTCGAATTGCCAATGAAATATATTTGTAGAAATTGATATTTTTCATCTGCAAAAGGCAACAATGAGCCTGCTCTTAATCGATTCAACTCATTCCTTTGTGAACGTTGTTCCTCAGCTTCAGCTTTTCATTGGGATGATTGCAATTGAGTTCTACGCGAATTTCTACCAATGTTACGTCTTTTTTGGCGGCATTATGTGCAAATATTGATCTGATCATATGTATTTTACATAGAAATCAAAATGAATCGTTATGATTTTTTATCCTTTCGACAAAACTATTAATTAAAAAATATTAGTTAATCTGACAATGTACACAATGCAAACATAAATAAAAAAAATTTTTGTATTGGAAAATCAAATTGTCCTTTTTAGTATTTTCGTCGCAATTTTGTTATATTTTCTCAACCTTAAACCATCCTTAAACTTCCACGAACATTTGAAGACCAAAATTAGCCAATTCGGTCTAGCCATTCACGCGTGATGCCGTGACCAAGGAAAACGGGTTTCATTTTTATATATAGCTGACCCGACAGACTTCGTCCTGTCAAAAAGATTTGTAATGTGGCAGTTTTTTTGCCTACGTATTTAAAAAAAATCTCCTGAACAGAACCGTCACCCTGGTGATAGGGCGTTGTGAATAAAAAATAATTAAATAAAACATATATAAGGATTTAAAAGTAAGTAATCGCTTTATTGTTAATCATGTGAATCATAATTATTATTATTATCATTGTAGTGCTTTGTGGTATACGATGTTTTTTGTTTGATTACCTGGCGCATAGATAAACAAATCTGATGGTTTTCCAACACGGGAACAGGCAACATACAATTGACCATGTGAGAAACATGGGTTTTCTAGGTTAATACCACAAACACTTAATGATTGCCCCTGGGACTTGTTTATAGTCATAGCAAAAGCAAGCCGCACTGGAAACTGTAGTCGTTTAAACTCAAATGGCACATCAGTCGGAATCATTGGGATGCGCGGTGTGAGAACATCTTCTCCTTTATACTTTCCTTTGAGTATAGTTGCTTCTATCACATTGTTTAGTAATTTTTTTATCGCTAACCGTGTACCGTTGCAAAGACGCGGTTGGTTGATATTTCGCAACATTATAACCACCGATCCAACCTTTAATTGAAGATTGTGAGGTAGCAATCCTGGCAAATCCAGCGAGTTTAAAAATTCCGGTGGATAGTTGACTACATCATCTTGATTAGTAGCCGAATCAACTGATTTATATATCCTCAATTCGCCTGTAATTTGTTCTTGAATTTTGAAATTTAATTCATTTACATCTATGTTTTTTGCAGCCAGTATAGCTCGTTCGCGCAACCAATCATGGTTTCTGTAATTTTGAGAAACATCTGGAAACACCTTCTGAATAAGTTCATCTTTTGATCGAGTTAACTGACAAAAACTTTGAGGAAAGTTAATGCAGCCAGTCAACATGTCTATAGGAAATTTGCCATTACCAATGTCAATGAGTTGTTTAGAGAATATGTTTCCAGATTGGTCATTTTGCAACTCGACACGCATATTCTTGCTTAAATGAAGTACTTTGACATGTTTCCACAAATTGGAGGACTTTAGACATGCATTGAGTTCATCAGCTGGCGTTGATCGTGGAATCACTGGCAATGTTTGACGAAAATCTCCTGCTAATAAAATCATTGCACCACCAAATCGGTTATTATTGCTCCGTAGATCTTTTAAGGTTCTGTCTAAAGCCTCCAAAAGATTTTTTATGTGCCATCGTGCATTCATCCCCAACAATCATTTACATTGCTGCAAAACCTTTGCCATTGCAGAGTTCTTCGAAACGTTGCAGGTTGGAGTTTCATTGCTTTGCATATTTAATGGCAATTTTAGTGCTGAATGGGCTGTTCGACCACCTTCAAGCAAAGTTGCTGCGATTCCCGACGAAGCGAGTGCAAGTGCAATTTTATTTTGTGAGCGAATTGTTGCTAATATTAATGAAATCAAAAAAGTTTTTCCTGTACCACCAGGTGCATCTAAGAAGTAAATCCCTCCAGTTTCATCATTTGTTACTTTCATAAGAGTTTCAAATACATACTTCTGTTGTTCATTTAACAGTGGAAGATTTGTTTGAATTAATTCTTTCAAAGCGTTGAGATCATACAGTTTTTCTCGATGCAACTCTTGGTTAAAAGCGTCATGCATTGGACGATTGGGCGCGGTCAGGCCTAATTGAATTAATAGTTTGTTTGACATTATCAAGCACATGTCCTCAATTGAAATCAATGCTTCATTGTAAATTTCTTCACTGATTTGTATATTTGGATTTCCCATTCTATTCCGTATTTGATACAAAATATCATCACACATATAATCTGTACTTGATCCACAAATCAATTGGGTTTGATGGGAAGCATGTAGATATGATTATAGAAAACAATGTTCGTATTTGATGAGCGTGTGATGATATTACAGCATCATTGAGAGTTTGATCCCAATGAGCGTCATTTTCAAGCAATTGCAAACGTTGACAGGCTTCTCTGTAGGATCCACACAATTCACCATCAACAGTTCTTAACTGTTGGAATGATGTTGGGCCACGTACATTGACTAATAGCAGTCGTAAATAAAAACATTCATCATTGCTTGGATGTACTGAATAAATCCGGCCAATCGCATCGGTGGAATATACATCTGTATATCCTGGAACTGGTTTTCCTTGTTTCCGTCGTATAAATCTCCTTGAGGATTGATTCCAGGTATAATATTTTGGCATTTCAGAATATAGCAATGTTTGTGCGAAATCATCGTTTTGGCATGTCTCAAAAAAACTGGTTAATGTAGAGATGGTGGCTGAGCAGCTCTTTGTACTGCGTTCTGTGCTGTAAAATACACTCTTTGTCCATTTTCTAAATGCACAGCAAGTGAACAACAGAAGTGGTGTCTCTCATGAATAGGAAAAGAAAATATTCGCCAAACTGCTTCATTACTACTGACATAGCGGCCCATTTGGTATTGGGTAACTTCATCATTGGAATTCTCTGCACCAATTCCAATCACAGCCATATCACTCCCTTTGGTTACATATTTGCAAATGTATTTAATAGATTTCACTGAATGGCAAGATTCAACGTTGATGTGTGCTTTGAATGTCTTTGATAAAATGGGTGAATATGGAACAATCCAACGATTATCTATTTCAATATCTTGTTGATTTAATTTGACAATTGTTGATTTTCCATTGTCTGCTGTCGATCTGCGACGATACAATGGATAACCGTCATTACCAGTAATTGTTTCCGATATTAATGTCCGTGGATATCGTTTTGAACATTTACCATCCATCATACACGGTGAATTTTGATTAAGAGTTCCACAGGGACCATGTATCATGTTTTTGATAACTACCTCATGCAATCCAGGATCTACTTGTACATTAGGGATTTCAGCTGATATCACTGCATCAACTTCATTTGGCCTTATCTTTTCAACCAACCAAATCAAAATGTGTGCATGTGGCAATCCTCGTTTCTGCCACTCCACAGAATACATCCAGCAGCGTGTCTCACCAAACACATTATGTTTTACGATGAAATCCATTAAAGATTTCAACTTTTGTCTAAAGACTCTGGCTGTAATATCATGACGATCAATGGGTGATTGCCCAGGGAATAACTCCTGCTTGATTTCTATCCATTGCGGATTGCATGTAAATGTGATGAACAAATCTGCTGTACCATAATGACGAACATACGACATGGCATCTTGAGCATATTCGTGCATATGCCGAGGGCTTCCGATGTATGTTGCTGGAAGAATAGTCATCCGACCGACATTCTGTGCATTTCCATCAGTATTAATCGCATCTCGAAGGTGAATATACTCTGCAGATCGGAGTTTGGTTTGATTCAACCTGATGAATGTTAATCTCTCCGTTTCAATTTTAACATACATGTCTACAACATATTTGTGATATAATCGCCAGACATTTCAATATGTGATTTTCTTCATTTTCCCGAATCATTAGGCGGTATGAATAATAGTTCATTGAACTGACTTTTTTGTTGGTTTCAGAACCTGTAAATATATTTTGTTTTAATAACATTCAAATATAAAATTAAAATAATACATAATATAATGACTGAGATATTATCGCCATAGCTAAACTAATATTTTAGTTACCTGTAATGGGATTTATCATTTTTATTGAGAAATCGTAGCCATCTTCACCTTGCCAAAATATAATGGGATATTGCAGTGCATCATATGAGCGGTGTGTTTCCTTTATACGTTGTAATTGATCATTCCGACGATGTAAAACAATATCACGGGATTCCAAGTTTTCTCCAACTACAACGATAGCAACTTCATCAATAGTTGGTGCATTAAACGTCTTGTATGTTGACCTGCAGGTGTTTTATCAGCTCTGATTACAATTTTGTGATTATCGGACATCGATCCAGGGCAGTTTTACAATATAATCAATTGATTGTGTTGATTGAAATAAAGTTTGTAATTGTTCTACAATAGACCTCTTTACTAAATTGTTATGTGCACAACGCAGATCAATTTCTTGTGCTGAATTGCCCATAAAATAAATTTGCAGGAATTTGTTGTCGCTATCTGACACTGGTAACAGTGAACCTGCTCTGTGATATATTTGCCCTTGTATCTGTAAATAATATGAGTAATAATATGTTCGCTTAAATAATTATGAGTAACTGCTATAATACATACCTTGAAAGTTGGCATAAAATTTTCCCGAACTACATTTGTTGCCCCAAATGAAGTCATTTGAAAGCAATTGTTATATTGTTGGATATGTGTCAAAAAGTGTATAGAATCTGTTCCTATTCCTGAAACAATGAGTACAATGGTTCTGGTGGTGGATCCAATGGTATCAATTTTACTTTACCATTTGCGCAACACAATCCATTGGCTTCGTTTTTGTATTTTAATGCCTTACAGTGTGAGCAAACCGAGTCATAGAACCAATAACCACATTGGTTAGTTACTGTAGTCAATTGACACATCGTAACTGAAAGCAGCTCGATTCAAACTTGCGCGATTATTAGTAGAATGTCGCGCTTGCGCTTCACGCGTTTGTGATATCCGAATTGTTTCACGTTCATTTCTGTCGTCACGTTCTTGTGCAGTACGATTTGATTGGTAATTAGCTTGGTTTGTAGCATTTCTGGTTCTTCTACCTAAATTGCTTCGTCTTATAGGAGGCATATCAAATATTAATTATTTTTTCATTAATCACGAACTAAACAAACACTAACTAAGTAAACACTCTGCACAAAACACGATATACGAATTTGTTTCGTGTATCAGTTGACAAAAGCAACTCAAATTAGGTCACAGACAACTTTTTTTTTTTTAAATTTGACATGACTTGAAGTCAAAGTCGTAGTTGACTACGTTTTAGTTACAAATCATTTGATGGGAAAAAGAAAAGGGCATTTTTAGGTTTTTCCGCAAAATTCTAATTAAAAAAAAAAAAAAACGTAAAAACCATCCTGACTTCAACGAACATTTTAAAAAAGATTTGGCCAAATTGGTCGAGGCGTTGTTGAGTTATGCGCTTAGCAACACATTTTGCGATTCATTTTATATTATAGATTATACAAAACATTAAATACATATACACTACATAAATACAACATACAATATTAAATTAAAGGTTTTATTTATAAAACACATACAATTTAAGGACCATTAAAATTCGTTGTTTACATACAAATATTATCAACCCTTGAGTGCGCCTTCCGAAAATCTTCTTAAAATTCACTCAGTACTTTGTTATTCTCCATCCAATTCTTTATTCGGTGGTGCAGGATGCTTGCGAACACTTTAACTGATGTTTTAAGAAATGTGTAACTTTCAGCATTATTAAGGTGTCCTTTTTTGAGTATAGGGAATGTTACAGATCTTTTAAAGCTATGTGGCGGTGCTGCATTTTCAAAAATATAACCGTTGTATAAATTCTGGAATAGCATTTTTTATGAACTCAACAGGGATATGGTTTTCACCTGTGCCTTTATTATTTTTAAGATTCTCGAGGACAGCATCTTCGTTGATTATATAAGACAGCGCGTAGCTGAAAGAATGTCCTTCTGTATTCGCATTAAGCTGAATTTCAAAATGAATTGCTAAAGTTTAGTACCTCTTAGAATTTTTGTAAACCTGACAAGCCTCCGGTCTTTTTCACTTTGCAAAGACATTTGAACGATTTTATCCTCACTGCATTCAATATTAAACCATTCTTGAATCCTTTTCTTTTTTGTTGTTGGTCTTGTTTGGAATGTATTTGCTGCTAGTCACCTTTATTTAATATGAAAATATCCGCTTTGTAAGGTCTTAGTGCTGCATTTAGATTGATTTTCTATAAATTAGAATTGTTATCTCATTTATTCTCTGTTTGCCCATACTAATTGTCACCTCTATAAGTTGGTGGTCAGAGTATATCATCTCCTTCAGTGTTGCCAGTAAAAGTTACGGCAGTATAGCCATCTGGGGGACGGAATATAGCCAAAAGTAGCCAACTTCCTATATAAAATAGCTAAAAGTAAAAAAAAAAAAAAAAAAAGGTCTGCACCTCTCCCCTCTCCCAAAATGCTAGAGTAGAGTAGAGTAGAGAAGAGAAGACCACTGAACTGACATCATATGTATGTACTACAGTACATATGTATATGATGTATATTTTTGTATATATGAGAAGAGAGTTGATAAGTGACGAAACGCGAGGGAAATCAGAGTAATAGCCAAAAAGTAGCCAAGATTTTGAGAAAATAGCCAATAAAATAGCCATAGCCAAAATGATATTTTTTCTAGCCACAGCTGATCAAATATAGCCACTTTGGCTATAAATAGCCACTACTGGCAGGCCTGATCTCCTTTACCCGAAAAATTTTCATCGTATCTAGCCAAGAACTTTTTCAAAAACAGTAGTCTATTGTTGGTTTTGCCAAAACTCTGAAAAATGTTACTGTACCCTCCTTATCACCAGCCATTCTACCATTTAAAACTGTGACAGCCATTGTATTATATATGTTCAATAACTGGTTTTCATTTGTATCTCTAAGCGTATCTATAGCTTTTCTTTGGTCGTATATATTACACCACAATAACTTTCGATTCTCACCAAACAAAAATTTGCAATTGGAAAGTTCTTAGAAAACTTTTCAGATTTAAAATTTTGTTCGAGAAAAAAGGTACAGGGTAATTCTCTGTCGGGTACCGCCTCGACAGTATCACATTTTATTAAACTAGTGACCCGGCGAACTTCGTACCGTCTAACAGTCGATTCTTTAATTTTTTATTTCTTTTAATACTTATTCTGCTATTCTGGACACCGGGTCAGCTAGTAAGATAAAAAAAGAAAAAAGAAAGTTGATAAGTCAAAAGTTACATTATGTCAAAAAATAAAAATTATAACACAATTTCAGATTTCTTATTATGATACCTACTTATTATATTTCATTTCATTTTTACTTACTCTAAAGTAAGTTTCATTTTTATTTTAGTTATTTATGGTACACGATATTTTTTGTTTGATTACCTGGAGCGTAAACAAACAGAGCAGATGGTTTTCCAACACGGGAACAGGCAACATACCAGCAATGCGAGAAACATGGGTTTTCTAGATTAATACCACAAACACTTAATGACTGCCCCTGGGATTTGTTTATAGTAGTAGCGAAAGCAAGCCATACTGGAAACTGTAGTCGTTTAAACTCGAATGGTACGTCAGTACGGTATCATTGGGATGCGGAGTATCAAAACGTCTCCTCCTTTATACTTTCCTTTCAATATGATTGCTTCTATTACGTTATCCAGTAATTTTTTGATCGATAATCGTGTGCCGTTACAAAGTTGCGGTTGGTTAACATTTCACAGCATTATAACTACAGATCCAACCTATAATTGAAGATTGTGAGGCAGCAATCATGGCAAATCAAGTGAGTTTAAAAATTACGGTGGATAGTTCACGACATCATCTTCATTAGTTGCCGTATAAACTGATTTAAATGTCCTCATTTCGCCAGGAATTTAAACGATTGTACCGCCACTCAATTGTTTTGCCTTAGCGGAACCCCTCCACTAACAATTGAACTTTATGGTATGGTATTAAAGTTCAAATTGACTTTTAATTATTATTCCGAATCTTTTGTATAGAAATATAAATTTATTTTTTTTAGACTTTTTCAGGTATTTTTTAATTTTTCTCAATCGGTTCAGCTGTTCTAGAGATTTGCGCTTAGCAACACATTTAGCAATTCATTTTGATATGTATTATAGTTAAATAGGCACTACGTAAATTAATTTTTATTTCGTTCCAAAGATATAATATAATAAGTTCGTCCAAGTGTATGTAACGGGCAGAAGACAACGTGGCAGATCACATAATGTATATAATTTACAGATATTCAAAGGATCTTAGAGGCTATAAGAGCTATGGAGCTGAAAATGGATGAAGTTTCTTAATGTTCATATCTTTCACCTTTCTCCCGTAACATAATTTATTTTACTAAAAATAGTAATTTGACAAAAAAATTCAAAAGATTTAACTAAAAATGAGTTTAATTAAATTAAATTTTAATTTTATTATTTAATTATTAAATAAATTGGTTGGAAACTTCGTGAGTCAGCGAGAAATGTTGTCGTTGGTTTTTAAATTGAAGGGTGATAAGCCTGCTAAGTAAAAGTGTCGAATATTGCTTAGAAGGGTGTTGCCAATGTTTACATTATTTTGGTTGTATGCCAAAGAACGCAAAAAGGTAATACCTATTTACTTTTCAGTACATATATTCCACAGTTATAAACAGTTGCGCACACACGAATAAAAATTGACATACATATCCGCATATGTATTGTACATAAATACATAATGAGCAAGAACAACCTTCTACGCTGCTTGAATAAAGCTCGGAAGGTGTTTAGTTACGTTGACTATGGCTGGGCGCTTGGTCATAAAAATCATATGTACACATTTACATACTTTAATTTCCCGCTGGAATCGACAATGTCAAATGGCATGAGTGTTAATAAGGCCGTGTCTGCTTTCTTATAGATACATATACATATGTATAAATTTTTAATGTAATGTGTGCCAAAACTTAAATTACATTTAAATACTAAAATTACCAGTTCCTGCCAAAATGTGGTTGGTGCGGTTTTTGTATGCTATCATGAGTACTTAACTTAAACCAAAGAATATAGAACTGTAGTTCTATATTCTTTGCTTAAACTCATGTTTTTCTGAATTTAAATTATTTCTTGGCAGTAAAATTATCTACCAAATAAAACTTAAATAAATGTCAGAGTTTAATTAGTCTTGCTTCTACCATTAAATAGGTATGTTTTTTACCAACATATCCAAATACTGTGTTAAAGTACTTGCAATTATATATATACAATTGAGTACTCTACCGCCTTGCTCGCGAAAAGTGTGCTTCGGCTATGTCGCATCTTACCAAGTTCATAAACAGTGCTTGGCAGTTACAAGAACAGTAACTTCTTTCTCAGTTTCAAAGCGATTCCTACAAAACAGAGCTCAACTATACAGACAGGCATGGATCGTTACATACAAATTAATCGAAAATGAAAAAAAATTAAAACAAAATTCTACGATGGGAAAAAAATAAAACAAAAATAAACCGCGGCAATCCGAGGCCAAACACCAAAAGAGACCGCCATGAATGACAATAGATTTGCAATACTCCGTAGCTGATGAAGGCGTCAGGAAAAATTCAAAAAAATTAAGTGCATCCAATTTAGAAATTTCAAATTTTACTGCACCGTAGAATCACGGTACAGGAGCCGCATGAAAGAATCGACCCAGTACAGTGTACAAATTGGCAAGAATATGGCTATACAAGGTCCTATTGTAACCTTCGACCCATATGTATATCATGTGGAAAGCTTCAAGGCTCTGCAAACTGCCCATAAAACAGGAATGATTCGAGCACTAAAAGGTGCGGCAACTATGGAGGAAACTACACAAGGAGCTGAAAAATTGGCGAACCAGAGTGTGACATCAGTACGCTCACATAACGTGGCAAATACTTTTATGACTTTCAAAACTGCCCCCGACATATTCTTCTCAACAAAAGCCACATCTTCTTTTTTATATATAAGATTGTATTTTGGCAGTTTTGTCAAATCTCTCTATATTTTTTTTTTTTTACTTTTTGATTGTATTTTGAATTTTTAGTGTGCTTAGATATCTTTATTGATTTAATAGTTATTCTGCTATTCCGTGCCAAGACGAGACCAAAAAATAATAATATCTGTTGAATTAAAATTGGTTAATCCCTCCTCCAGTAGGAGAATTTCACGGTTTACTTCTTTTTATGTAAATTTTTCCGATGTTTTAGTAGTTATTCTGTTTACCAGGGCGGAGACGAATCGATAAACCATCAAACTCGGTCCAGCTATTGTTAAGTTATATGTAAATGTACTCCATAACTTTTTTTAAATTATGTGCATAGATTGGTTTTTAAAAGTCAAGTATACGAAACTCTTTTGGCATATTTTTAAATATAAGATAAACAATAAATAAAAATGTCCGTTTGCTTGCGAAGTGGCAGTCACAATGAGCAATTTACTGAATTTTTCGGTGCTTCATATCCAAAGGGTGTAGTCTTTTTTGCCTTCGCCTTGGTCTAGAGCCGCAAGAGCACAGGCCAACGAATTTGGATAAGTTTACAATCTGCTCTTATATTTTGCGCTCAGATTGTTTATGGTGTCTCCTGTGAATCCTATGTTATGGTCTTAATATAGATTCATATTCTTAACAAGGAGCATCTGCCTATTGGCTTGGAGCTTTATCTTTAAGCGTTTGAATTCTTTTCAGTTTTGATTTTGCTGCCGTTTCCCAAACTTGAATTCCATATGTCGGGCCCGGCTTTAAAATTTCGTGTACTAACGAATGTATGCCTTGTCATAGCCATAACTTTCTTCTTTTCAGATTCCCAATATGCTCTTCTCATCACGAATTAAGTTGTTAATTTCACTCGCATTATGTTCAGCCTATTAATATAAGCTGTAATTGGTGTATTGTCTTCACTATCAATTCAAATTTTCTATGATTGAAAAATAGTTATAATAAAGATTCTTAACTTGAACGTAGCTGTTTTTGTGTAGCTCTCTCTACACTTTCTCTTAATCCTTAACTTTTAAAGTTTTCTAACTAACTATGTATATCTTCCTACTACTGCTGTTATGTAAGAAGTGGATTCAGAAGAAAAATAAAATCGAATATAAATGATCCTTATTAACGTGACTTGACTGTATTCTTGCATTGAATATTTTGTCGGCTCAACTAAACTACGATTTAGCTCTGCGATTTATACAATGCATCACTCTCCTGATCAGTCGTCTACGCAAACTGTTCTTTGAATAGATTTCCTCCTTTGCAATCCGAAACTCTGTGTCTTCTCTATGATGCGTTCATAACTTGCTTTTATCGCGGAACTTCTATTAACTAATCCGTCGATTACGCCTTATATCCCTCACCTGGTCTGCATTTATAATCTCAAAATCTTCCCTGAGATGCGTTCTTTGCATAGTATTAAACACTTGCTTTTGCGCTAAAGCCAATTGGCACAATTCCCGAAACTTGAACAAACGTCGAATTCGTTTGTACTGTGCAAATTTATTTATTCTTTAAACTTAAAGGCATTCAGACGGGGAGGCGGACATGGCTATATCAACTCAGCTGTTGACGCTAATCAAGAATGTATATCCTACATGGGGTTTACCACGCCTTCTTCTGCCCGATACATACATTTACACTAACTTTGCACGCAGGTTATAAATATAAAATTCATGCAACATTTCTTTTTTCCAATATTTATATTGGTTATTATTAATTAAATAGTTAAAATCCCTAATTAACTTCGCTTCCCAAAAAACATAAGGACTAAGGATCTTTATATTAGATCGGCTACTCCCAAAATAAGATATTACAAAATTTTTTAAGAATTATAATCTGTAAATATCAGCTCGTGTATTTGTATAAGACAATGTCAATACATATCATATATGTGTAATTTATAGTTCATGGTTACGGATCGTTTGCTAAGGTTAAAACAGGTTGTGCTGTACAATGCATTTTAAATCTGAGGCTGAATGCAACGGGTATTTTCCGGCAAGTCGCAGGTGCCACTCAAAGCATTAAAGTACTTGTCGCCACAGCTCGCAAGCAATGGCTTACCATAACGGCAGATATAGTAATCGTTGCATCTCTTCAGAGATGCCAGCATAAATCCATCGGGCTTATTGTGGCACACATAGTTCGCGTACGTAGCAATACTCAGTTCGTTGTTTTCCAAATGAACTTGCTCATAGTTTTCTGGCAATAGATGGTGTGAGAGTGGCTTTACGGGTTTACTCTGAACAGAAACTTGTGGTTTTAAATTAGAACTGGCGCCTTCGATATTGCATGACGGCGTGGTAATGCATATTGGCGTGGTGGTGCATGGTGGCGTGGTAATACATTCAGGTGTAGTTGTGGGTAATTGGGCGCACGTAGTGGTCGAACACGTTGTTGTGGGACAAGTTGTTGTGCTACATGTGGTACCAGTTGTTGTGGTGCATGTAGTTGTGGTACAAGTAGTTGTGGTACAAGTAGTTGTGGTACAAGTAGTTGTGGTACAAGTAGTTGTGGTACAAGTAGTTGTGGTACAAGTAGTTGTGGTACAAGTAGTTGTGGTACAAGTAGTTGTGGTACTAGTTGTTGTAGTGCATGTGGTTGTGGTACATGTTGTTGTGGTACAAGTAGTTGTGGTACCAGTTGTTGTGGTGCATGTAGTTGTGGTACAAGTAGTTGTGTTACTAGTTGTTGTAGTGCATGTGGTTGTGGTACATGTTGTTGTAGTACAAGTAGTTGTGGTACTAGTTGTTGTGGTGCATGTAGTTGTGGTACAAGTAGTTGTGGTACTAGTTGTTGTAGTGCATGTTGTTGTGGTACAAGTTGTTGTCGTACAAGTTGTTGTGGTACAAGTTGTTGTTGTGCATGTAGTTGTAGTACTAGTTGTTGTGGTACAAGTAGTTGTGGTACAAGTAGTTGTGGTTCTAGTTGTTGTAGTGCATGTGGTTGTTGTACACGTAGTTGTGGCACAAGTAGTTGTGGTACAAGTTGTTGTAGTGCATGTGGTTGTGGTACATGTTGTTGTAGTACAAGTAGTTGTGGTACTAGTTGTTGTGGTGCATGTAGTTGTGGTACATGTTGTTGTTGTACATGTAGTTGTGGTACCCGTCGTTGTGGTACATGTTGTTGTTGTGCAAGTTGTTGTGGTGCATGTAGTTGTTGTACACGTAGTTGTGGTACACGTAGTTGTGGTACATGTAGTTGTTGTGCAAGTGGTTGTCGTTTCTTCGGCGCATGGCGTTTCTGTTACTGGTGGTACTGTCACACACGGTGTCGTAGTAGCGCAAGGTGTGGTTACAATTGCACAAGGTGTTGTGACGGCAGCGTCATCGTATGCCTCTATACATCCTGTATTATAGTTCACACATCCCTGGACCTGAGCGTCAAAGAAACGAGAGCACGTATTTACTACGGCCTCACCGTTTTGGCATTCATAATACAGTGAGCAGCTGCCAGGAACTAACGCACGAAAGCCATTAACTTTATTATTGCAAACAAAACGCTGGTATAGACTATTGTCAATGGCCGTTCGAGAAGGATTAATCTTAGCAGCTCCAATTGTCGCTACCAAAATAGTGAAGCAGGCGATGGCAAAGGCTGTGGATTAAATATATAGGTAGTTTCCGTATTTGAATAGATGGCTAGGTTAATTTATTTTACCGTATTGGACTTTCATATTGATTGTTTTATATATGAAAAAAAAATCACCCAGTAACCTGCAGTAAGTAGTAGTTCGAAATACTGATCTCTAATAAGAAACTCGCAAATAGAACTCCCTTTTATATAATTGCTCGTCAACCGCAATATCTACACAAGTGTCTAACAACAGATGTGCATTCTTTTGATTTGTCATACATCTTATCAGCACATCAATTCTTGTTTTATTTCCAATGGTATCTTGGATGCTGTGGTTTGTCAGTAGAAGGTGTTTCTTTGAAGTGTGATACAAAAGGTGTTGTATGTTTTCGATAAAATCTTATCTTCTGTTATTGGGAGTTGGGCGGTGCTTTAATTTGTTTAATTGTTAAATTAGAATACTAAAGTAAAATCAATCGCCTGTAATTTTGACATAAGTTAGGCGTTACATGGAAATTTAAAAGGATGAAAGCAGTATAAAATATCTGTATAATGTTGTTTTCCACTGCCTAACAAATTCGAAGATTAATTTTATCTCATGGAATTTATTTATTACAAATAAATATTTTTATTAACATTTTTTTAAATGGGTTTATTATGAGAAACGGAATTTTTGCAGCAAAAGTAAATCCTCTTTAGTAGTGAATTCACCAAGCAACGTTATTAGAGGGATAATGCCTTTATTGTTCAAATTTTCCAGTTACTTGTTTATACGTCTTAAAAAAATTAATAAAGCAATTTCCAAATTTGTTTTCATTTTAGGTTATCAAAATACATATAAGTGGCGCGTATATAAACGGTAACATTCTGACCGACGTCGATTTTGAAGACCATATGTCTGACCAATGACTCCGCCAGCCCATAAATCTCACCAAACAGTAATATTCTGTAGATGTAATAGTATTTCGACAAAAGCTTTTGGATTATTCTCACTCCAAATGCGACAATTCAGATTATTTACATATCCATTTCAACTCCGGATCTTCAAAATTTTTTAGGCGGGGCAAAAGCTGAAAAATGCCGCCCCAGCCCAATTATATTTATTTTTACCTTTACCATCCATACAATTTCCGCTATCAGACTCCGTCGCTGTTCTTTCTGTGTTAAGCCTTTTTATTTACAGATGTATGTATAGACATAAACGTGTAGGATATATATTTTATACACACCATAGGATATTATTTAAAACAAAAATATGTCCCTCTATTATACAAAAAAGTTTTTTTTTTGTAGTAAACGTCTTTGTAGTAAGCAAGGGGGTTGGTGAACGAAACGAGATAAAATACTTACCTAGAAAAGCGATCGATGAGCTGTGATAGATTTATTGATGCGACACTAATGCAATCAGTATTTTACACATTCGGTTGATCGACAAGTACTAAATAGTAAACATAAAGAAACAACACACATTTTTAAAACAAAACACTGTAGTGGAGAGAGATCGACGAGGGAGTTTTCGAATATGGCTTCATCTCTTTCGCACGCACGGTAAACAGACGCGTGTTGGGGCGATCTGCGATCTTACGGGCGAGCGGGCGCGTATTTCGAACTATGCCTAAGCGCCTCGCGAATAACAAATGTTCGTGCAGCTCGTCTCGTTCCGCGCTCTGGGTATCGGTCGAGTTGATAAGACCATGAAATTTCTGTACTTGTACTATTATTTATTCCGTGGTCAAAGTTAAGTAAAGGACGAGTTGTCCATTCGTCTGTTAAGTGCGAATTTTGCCGCCCTCTGAACTTTCCGCACGGGGCATAGGCCCCAAAATAAAAAAATTGAAAATTTCGAATTAGTATAGTTTTTATGACCTTATATGTGCAAACGTTTTTGAAAAATGTAATTTATCACAAAAATAATCATACAAAAAAAAGAGCTATGGGAGGATAATAAAAAACAACCGATTTTGAATGCTGAAACATTGCCCTAACATGACATGTAAGTCTCATCTCTGGATAGAAAAAAAAGAGTTAAAGTCGACTAGTGTAATTCAATTTACACATAATAATAAAAAATAAAAGATAGCCGCAGTGGCTAATATTCTCGGATTTATGCATTTTGAAAATAATTTTCTCTTTGCGTTGCAAATTTTTTAATTTAATCAAACGAATTTTTCCATTCACAATGGTAATGACAGATGAGGCTGTCATCCAAACTCATTTATTGGGGGGCGTATTATTCAAATTTCATTCACATTTATTTTGTAAAAATTAAAAAACATTCATTACTCAAATAAATGTCTAAATGTTCTAAAATAATTATGGAAAGCTTTGCTGCTTTTTCTGAAGGACGATAGTCGTTCTCGACACTCACCAAGAAAAAAAAGAGGATCTAGAATTGGTAGTGTTAGTGTGTTTGAGGAGCATTTAGAGGATGAAGTGGACAGGTCCATTAAAGAAAATTCTGCGTTATGTAAAGTATTTTCCAAAATTATATATTGGAATTGGGAGAAGCAAGGCCATGTGGATTGATTGCTTAGCAGCTAGACATAGAGGGATGATGGGTCCATATTGTGTATAAAGCTCAATGCGTATATTGCAAAAATAAGTCGGAAAACTTTTCATCACACTTATCAGTATTGATTCGCAATACAGTTTAGAAAAGCAAGCTTAACATTAAATATAGGCAAAAGTCAGTTCTGCGTAACGAAAATAAACTGTTTGAAAATTTGAAATTGAAATTTGAAACAAATACGAGATTTCCTACATGGTCCGGCACACGAAGTGTAACCAAATTCAGACCGCTCGCGCAGCTGACGCACGGGCATCAGCTGTTTGTAAGTTAGCTAAATGACAGTTTAGAGTATTGTTTACAAGCGCACGAAAGCATTTTGCCGTGAGTAAACGCGAAAAAAAAATCAGTAATGGAAATCAAACGTAATAGTGTAGTTGCATTATATTTAGCTGGAAAATCACCACCAGCGATTGTTCGTGAGCTCGAACTCCTTAAAGTAAATAAAGTTTTCGTTTATCGCACCATAACTCGTTACAATGATACTGGTATCATCGCAAAACGTCATGGAGGTGGTCATCAAAAGACTGCAACGTCACGTGAGATGGTTCAAAAAGTGAAGAAGCGACTTGAGCGAAATCCCCGACGAAGTGCCAATCAAATGGCAAAAGAACTGAAAATATCTGACCGTAGCATCAGTCGCATACTGAAAAATGATCTCAAGGTCAAGCCTTACAAGATCCAAAAGGCACATGATCTCACACCGAAGCAGCAACAAGTCAGACTTGAGAGAGCGAAGGAGTTGGTTCGCTTGGCCGAAAGCGGTCAATTGCCGAACATTGTGTTTTCTGACGAGAAAATTTTTACAATTGAGCAATTCGTAAACTCTCAAAACGATAGGGTTTACTTGAGGGACCGTTCATACGAGAATTTGAGTCATCGATTGGCCACCAGCTGTAACCGCAGATGGGCGCTCTCCAATCGTTTTCATCGAGCCTGGCGTCAAGGTTAATGCGCAATATTATCGGGAAAGTATTCTGGAGGTTGCTTTGAAGCCGTGGGCAGACAAACATTGCGGTGGCAGACCATGGACGTTTCAACAGGACTCGGCACCGTCTCACAAAGCTCGAGTGAACCAAGAATGGCTGAAAAACAACGTTCCGAACTTCATAACGTCCACACAATGGCTCTCGAATTCACCAGACGCGAATCCGATGGATTATTCTCTTCGGGCCATTTTGGAGAGCAAGGTCCGAACTAAAAGATACAACAGTCTCGAGGCGCTGAAAAAAGCCATTGTCCACGAGTGGGCCAAAATACCCGCAAGTCACATTCGGGCAGCTTGCGATTCATTTTTGGACCGTCTCGAGGCCATAGTGAAGGCAAAAGGTGGCCATATTGAGCGAAAATAAATTGTGTCTAAATTTCGTATTATTTTTAAACATTTTGTACCTTGAATTGAGTAAAGGTAATTTTCCAAAATGAATTTATGGCCTTTTTAATTGGTTACACTTCGAGTGCCGGACCCTGTAGATGTTTGTGGTTGGAAACGTCTTTTCATAAAATATTTTGCTAAGTTAAGCTAAAGATAAGATGCATTAAGTATTGGACATACAAAAAAAAGATAAATAATGTAACATTTTTTTAGAGACTGGCGTTTGGATTTTTCTAAACTGTATCTGCTTAATTGACCCGAGCAAATCCTCGATTTTTGCTTAACAAAGAAACCAGGGTGTAAATACTAACTAAGCTGTCCCACGCTATCTGCTTTTATACTCGTTGTACTTTTATTGGGCGGGACAAATAATTAAAATTAATTTTAATTTATTTTAAATAAATGGAAAGCAAAAAAAAAATTTAATACAGACGAAGCGGTGCCCGACAGTGTAGAACCCTGTACCTTTTTTTCGGAAAAATGTTTCCTGCATATCCCTACTTAGAATTTTCCAATTGGAACAATGTTTTTTTGGGCCAAAGCCAGTATATTCATACTTACAAGTTATGCAAATTTGTACCGATTTTGATGAAACCGAGAGTTACGTCAAAAAATTAATTTAAAGTATATGGGATAAATATCAATTTGATAGGTTGTGGGGTGTAACACTAAAAATCTATTTGGATGTGGAATTGTTCATTAGAGCCACATGAATTATTGTGAATTGTGATTCTAGGTCGCTTAATACCATAATTACGTCGTAGGTTATTGGCAAGAGGTGATAAAATTTGTACATTTATGGCTATAACTTTTGTTGTATTTTTCCAATTTTGTTCTTTTTTGACATTCCGATGCATGAATTAATGGCTCATCGGTCTGAGAAATTTCAGATGAAAATATTAAACGGTTTGGCTAAAAAGTCAAAGTCGTAAGTCTACAGCGGGTGAACGGGAAAAGATATTGATATGATTCAACAAACATGTATTTAAATAAGTGTTCTAAAATAATTTTTGGAAAATACTAACCCTTTGCTACCATTCTTGCAAAAGCTTAAACTTTTGAAAATAATTGCTAAAGACTTATTTTCAAACCGTTGCCAAAATCTTTAAAGGTTTCTGTGGCACCCCCGTATACATTTTCTTTTTAATTCTTCTAATGGTCGTACTATACTTTAGACAGTTCACCCTGAATTTTAACTTTACCAAAGGTAAATGGTAAAGTTAAAATTCATTGTCAGTTCAACGGCTTGAAAGTTAATGGACATGCAATAGACATTTATGTTGTATTCGGTAATTTTCTCAACTATCTTCTGTTTTGTAAAAATATGGTTCTTAGTTGATGCCTTCTTCGAAAATATGCATTGTTATTATACATGATGTTTGCTATAACATTTTTAAACCTTTCATATAAGATTATTGTGGGTTTGCCAATGGCCGTAATGTTCTACCCATCTTCCATGATAGTTATTTGGATACCCAAAGAGCTCTTAAAGCTCTAAAAAACCAAAAAATTGCCAAATTTGTAACGATATCTTCATAAACAAACTAATTATTCATCTTAAACTTTTGGTTTTTAAAAGAAATTGAAATTTTTCACATTTTTAAAAACAACTACTAATTTTTTTCAAAATCGATCGAATTTTCCGATTCATGAAAAACAATTAATTAAACAATTTTTTAAAATTACGATCGAAATGTAATTTTTGGCTAGAAATGACCAAAAATTTCAAAAGAATGAATAAATAGGCAAAACCTCCGTCCCTTCCAATTTTCAACACTTGACATTTTGGGCAACTTCAAAGTTTGAATTGCTTTATGAGAAAGCAAATATTTCGTGAAAAATCCACAAAAGCTTCTTCTGGCGGCAATAAATAAAATTAATTCCTCGACCCCAAAAATCCGGCAATCACATTTGGCTTCAAGAAAATGCATTCTTTTTGTCTTTCGAATGCAATAATATATTCGATTTTTACATATTTTTTTTTAAACTGTTACTTAGAAAAACTTACGAGCTCAAAGTTCATTTTACATCTGTATAATTTGTGGGTCTTTTTTTTTGGATCCCAACAATTTGACTCACCCACTCATTGGCTGATTTGTAAGTAAAGCACACCCCAAACGGGAACAGCTAGGAAAAGCAAGGTACCTCAAAGTCGACTTCGGCCAACTTTCATTTTCATTATATTTTTATTTGTCTCGTGATGCATTTAATGCCAGCAATTGAAAAATGACATCAGGTGCTGCATATTGAGCAGGAGCTTAACTTACAATGATTTATTAACTACGAACAGTCGTGAGCCCACAACCATCATTGCGATTTTGTACAACGAGTATACGTGCGTGTAAAAGAATAAGGACTAAATTAGGGATAGATGGCCAATAAAATAAATACAAGGACAAAATGAAACACAAGCTAAAAATGATTTAGTCTAGATAGAGTCTACTCTGCAACGAGAAATGCCGTATATTTTGATTCATTAAAAAAGAGGCTAAAAGATAGTGCACCTTAAAGACAGGCGCGGCCGATTGTACGATACCCTTCACCACTGACTTAATTTGCCATCATGCGGTCATTTGCGGTATGTTGTTACTGACTTGATTTTACCGCATTGGATCTACACACACAGTTGAGTTGAATGTATGTAACGTTCAGAATGAATCGTCGGAGACCCGCCAAAGTTACCTAAAGTATGATCAGGGTGACTAGAGAAGTCGATATACCCATGTTTGTCTGTCCGGATATCTGTCCGTTTGAATGCCTAGGTCTCAGAGATAGTAAGAGCTACAATAACCAAACTTTCACATTAGATCCCACATTATTCCATAGGAGACAAGTTAATTTTTTTTTTTTTATATCGGGGTTAAATTATGTAGCTCCCATAGGGGTGTTTTAGACGACCTCGAAAAAAAAATTTTTTTTGATGGATAATTCGTTTGTTTATTAAGATATCGTAACCTTTGGTATTCGTAAGTTTTTTATAGGTCCTAAGAACTGTACTATATTTAACCACAATCGGTTGACTATATCATATAGCTCCCATAGGAGGAATCTGTCCAAAAAATCGTTTTTTACACAAAATTCGTTGTCTCATTTGTTTGAAAAGATATTTGAACTATATTCGGCATTCAGATCTTTTTTAAGGTATTAAAGCACCGTATCAAATTTGATCGAAATTGGTTGACTATATCATATAGCTCCCATAGGAACGATCGAACAAAAAAAATATGTTTGCTTAAAAATTCTTCTGTTTTTGGTTTTTTACGAAGGAACCGGATTTTATTGCAAGCTAGTGGGACAGGGTATCCCAAAGTCGTCCGCGCCTGACTTTACGTACGCCATTTTTTTATTTAAGTTTTACGTACGCCATTTTTTTATTTATGCCTTAAAGAAGGCAAAGAAAATTTTGTTTTTTGAATAACTATTGTTCAGCAAGGTGCTTGCTTTAAAAATCGTTCTCTGGGATAACAGCTTGAATCAAACTTTACCAGATGGTGCGCATATTTCCTCAGAAGATGTAGTTTGTTGAATCAATCATCAATCAATATCTTTTCCCGATCACCTGCAGTAGATTTTTACAGTTTTTGGCCATACCGTTTAATATTTTCATCTGAAATTTAACGGTTTGATGCATTATAGTTCCACGTATCTGTCAAAAATGAACAAAATCGGAAAATACAGCAATAATTATAGTCAAAAAAATGGCGTACGTAATGTCGAGCGCGGACGACTTTGGGATACCATGTACCACTAGCTTACAATAAAATTCGGTTCCTTCACAAAAAACCAAAACCAGAAGAATTTTTAAGCAAATATTTTTTTTTGATAGATAGTTCCTATGGGAGCTATATGATATAGTCAACCAAAAACGTTTTTTGGACCGATTGGTCCTATGGGAGCCATATGATATAGTCAATCGATTTTAATCAAATTTAGTACAGTGTCAACAGGGGCGTAGCGAGAGGGGGTGTGGGGGGTCTGATACTCCCCAAACATCCAGCAGTCGGCAAATCTCGGATATTTCAAGCAATTAAGATTCCGAATCGGTTATTTGAAATGTATTTGGAAATCCTGAAAATTTTTAGATTACATTCAATATAACTTAGAAGTTGTAATACAACGTCCTCAATTTTTTTTTTAAGTTTTTGCAGTAAATTATTCATGTATAAGTCGACAATTAGTAAAATTACCCGAGGTAACAGAAATAAAAATGCCGACTCGAAGATCACGACTTATTCAAAATAAAATCAAATAATAACTATAGACAACTTAAGGTGGTTCTAGTGTTCACACGTTTTCTGTTCGATTTGCCACACTCACAACTAAAAGTCTACAGTCGTGCAAATAGAAAAATTAGATTTTTTTCTGCAGGGATTTTGGAAAATTAATCGACTTGTAATTTGTGGAGCATAGGGTTAACCACTAAAACAACACGATGCAACGTCATGTAACAAAATATGTGTTGCTCTCACGTTTCATTTTGCTTGTTGTGGTTCTCATCGCGCAGTCTATTCAGACACTGATTGTTTTTGGGAGAAAGACATAGAAGTTTAATGTACGATGAATCTTATCATATTAATATTATCGATAATTTTATAAAGGTATTTGTCTATCAAAGTTTGAGTAGAGCCGACCATGACTCTAAATAATTCTCGACGGACAAAAACCGCCTTAGGATTTTTTAAAATATCAATATAATAGAATCTATTACACATAACATTTCTATTATATATCTTTTTTACAAAAAACAATCAGTATCAAAAGGGACTGCTCCATAAAAACTGCAACAATTAAAAATTACAATATAAGTTCCAATTGAGCAAATGCTTATATTTCAATCGGAAAAATCTTTCCAATAATAGGTACCTGAACCGGCATAATATAGTAGCAAGAATATCTGATAATCCTGAAACAGCTTTCCATTTTGATTTTATGACTTATTATTGAATATGGACAATATGGAAGAAATTTGTATAATGTTCATGCCTATTCAGAAACTATTCCAATTTCCATTTGAGAAGAGCAATCTCACAATCGAATTAATTGAATCTATTGTGCAATTAGAGCCAGTATTTTTCAATGTAGAACCAGAATGTTTGCTCGATGAGTTGGAAATTCTTTTCCAATCTGTTCAGGATGTTCGAATTTTGGGGATATTTGTAAAGTAGAGTTTAGATTGTGAAATGTGATTTCCTTGGTGCACAAACTTGTTTGTTTCATTCTCACCGCTCCAGTTAAATCAGCTTCTTGTGAACGCTCATTTAGTAAGCTAAAATTAGTTCTCAATTATCTAAAAACAATAATGGGCGATGATCGCTTAAATGAGTTGATGTTACTTTATTCTTCGAAAGATAAAAATGAAATGAATTGAAAAAATGGTCGGTATTAAAACACCGCAGAGTGAAAGTTACATTATTTACAAAAATGTTAAGCACTAGAAAGCATTAAAAAAGAAGTTTGTCAATCGTTAACACATCGTATTTTGATCTCTTATCTGCTAAATTATTTCTGTAATACTTTGCTGTGATTATATCCTGTATTACTAGTAACTAAGAAATGCCATTATTTATCCAATATTGTATTTTTTTCTTGTTACAATAAAATGGTACTGTAATACATATTAAGATTTTTGATAATTTATTAATAATTAATTAATTAACTAATCACTTTTACTCAATTACTTTTCATGCAGTCGGTAATTTGTCAAAACGAGTCGGCATTTTGAGGCTCATCACCCCCCCACATTCAACGCTCTCGCTACGCCACTGAGTGCCAAGGAACTATAAAAAGCTTACGAATACCAACGAAATACAACAAATTTTGTTAAAAAATAAATTTTTTGGAAGATCGGCCCTATGGGAGCTATATGATATAGTCAACCGATTTTGTTCAAATTTGACACATGGCTTAAGTGCTCTCAAATAAAACGCCAAATGTAGTTAAGATATCTTTATTAAAAAACGAAATATATCGAATTTTGCTTTAAAAAAGTTATTTTGGCCGAGCGGTCCTATGGGAGCTATATGATATAAAAAACTTTTGGATACCAAATTGGGTGACGATATCTTTATGAACAAACGAATTATCCACCTAATAAAAATTTTTTTTTTCAAGTTCGTCTCAAACACTCATATGGGAGCTATATAATTTATCCCCGATATCAAAAAAATAAAATAAACTTGTATCCTATGGAATAATATGGGATCTAATGTGAAAGTTTGGTTACTCTAGCTCTTACCATCTCTTAGATCTAGGCGTTCATACGGGCAGACAGACAGACGGCCCTGATCAGGATTCACCCTGATCTTATTTAAGGTAACTTTGGGGTGTCTCCGACGTCTCCTTCTATATGTTACATACATTTTCGGCTTGCACAAACTTACTATACCCTTTGTACCATACGGTACAGGGTATAATTATACAAATTTGACCTCCCCTTGCCCATAAACTGCTTCATTATTTGTCTCTATCTAATTATGGTTACAAGTGATCTCGAATCACAATTTTTGGTAAGGTGATTCATGTGGCTCTAATGAACAAATCCACATCCAAATTTAATCGATGCGGATCCGCCACCCCCCGCAATCGATTTACCGAGGTTTCTCCCACACACCTCAACATATCAACTTGAAACTTACCCCATATACTTTAAATAGCTTCGTTGACGTAACTTTCGAGTTTCAAACGGATAAAATTTACGGAACCAATTTATTTATTTATTTACGTATAAATATCGAATTTCACCAAAAAAAAATTAATCGCATCGACTGTACCCCTTTTTTTTTAATATGCATTTGTTCGTGTGAAGGCAAACGTGGTTAAAAGTTGTCATTGCAGGCATATTTTTCGACAGGGCGTCGAAGTTCAGAGCCGAGAGCAATTGCCAGCTTTCGTGAAATACCTGTGTTAGTTTTCGGTTTGTTTTGTTGAGGCTGAAATTGTTCACATTGCAGAAAGACGTTTGCTCTCTGCTGCCCGAGCCATAGAGCTCTACAAATTTTTAATACACATCTTAGGTTAGGTTAGGTTAGGGCGGCAGTTGGGACCGACGTCGCAACTCACTTAGGCCAAGGGTAGGCCCTTTGTGATACCGCTAGTGAGCCAATTCACCATATTTCCCCACTTGATGGGTCCCCTACGAAAGTTGAGGAAGCCATCCGGCTGCCTGAATGAACCTTAAAAGGCATTTTGGACTCTGTTCAGAGAGCTGAGATAGATCGTTTAGAAAATATGACTGTAGGAACCTAAATCTTTTTCTGCCCAGTCCTGGGCAGTGACAGAAAAAGTGTTCCACCGTCCCTAGCTCCTCTTCATCGCCACAGCTTCTGCAGAAGTCGTGGTGGGGAGCATTCAAACGGGATGCGTGGTTTCCTACCAACCAGTGTCCCGTAATGGCACGAATGACAGATGAGCACTGGGCTCTATTCAGACAGCAAAGTTTTTTGGTTCTTTTACTGCAGTATGTCGGCCAGGTTTGCCGCGAGATTCTACACGTGTTCGATGTCCGATTCCACGTTTTATTTGCACAGAGAGCGAAAAAGTTTCGTATTCTCAGTTTGCAGTTGGCCATGGATATACCCAGGCCCTCCTTATCTTGAAGGAGGATGCTGGTAGTTCCTTTTCTAGCCAGTTCATCCGCAATGCAATTTCCCTCAAAGTCCCTGTGTCCAGGGACCCATATCAGGTGAATTGAAAGCTGCTCAGCCATCTCTCCTAGAGACAAGCGGCAGTCATTCACTGACTTCATACACGAAGTCATCGAGACTAGAGACTTAATAGCCGAATGGCTGTCCGAATATATACAGATATTCTTATCTTGGACTTGTAGGTTTTTTATTGTTGTTAAAGCCTCCCGGATTGCTGTGACCTGAAAGACACTGCAGTGGTCCGGGAGCCGAAAAGCAATTCTAATGTCGAAATCCTCGACGTAGACCCCTCCCCTACACGGTCGTCTTGCTTGGAACCGTCCGTGTATACCTTTATCGAGCCTGCTGGGCCTGGTACCCCAGTATTCCACTCCTCTCTGGTTGGAATATAGGCTCTCAAGTTGGTTGTGAAATGTTCCTGCGGTATGCAGTAGTCTGTACTTTCGGGGATAAGTGAGTTCTCTTTAAGAATCTTTGCATGACCAAAATCTTGATCATTCCATTTTTCCGCCTCTCTCATGCGTAAAGCTGATAGAATGGCTTGTTGTTTCCCTACCTTGTTCAGTGGTAAAAGGTTTAAAATAGCATCTAAGGCTTCATTTGGTGTAGAGCGTAGAGCACCACTAATTGTAAGTTCGGCTGTTCGCTGAACCTTACTTAACTTTTTAAGGTTAGTCCCCTTATCTAAAGTAGGCCACCAGATTGAGACTCCATACATGAGTATGGGTCTAACAATGGCAGTATACAGCCAGTGGACTATGTTTGGGCACATGCCCCATTTAAGTCCAATGGCTTTTTTGCAAGTGTATAAGGCGATTGTGGCCTTTTTTCTTCGATCCTCTGTGTTTAGGTTCCAGTCTAGTTTGCTGTCTGTTTAGCTTTGGATTTATGAGAGGAGGAATTTTGTACTTCCTGGTGAAGAGCATAAGCTTTGTCTTATTTGGGTTTACCCCCAATCCACTAGCCGTGGCCCATTCTGAGAGCGTGCGCAGAGAGTAGGTCATACGCTCGCAGAGAGTTTGTGGGTAGCTGCCCGAGAAGGAAACTGCTACGTCATCAGCGTATGCAGTTATTTTGCATCCACCCTCATCTAGGGTACGCAGGAGTCCATTTATGGCGACGTTCCAAAGGAAGGGAGACAGGACTCCGCCTTGCGGTGTTCCCCTACTTACATATCTTACTATATTGGAAGCGCCAAGAGAGGCTTGGATGACTCTGCATTTAAGCATCTGAGCAATGAGGCTGACTATCCTTGGACATACCCTGAGTTCCCTCAGGGCGTCTATGAAATAGTGTTCCTCATTTGGAGGCCAATTAGTCTTTCCAGCGTTTTAAGAAGAAACGATGAAAGGCTAATTGGCCGAAAATCGCTTGTGAGTGTATGAGTTGTTTTCCCTGCTTTGGGAATATATACTACTCTAGATACAAGCCAAGCTTTTGGGATGATACCTGTGGCCATGGTTCTGGTGAAAATATCTGTCAACCACCGTATGACAGATTTTCCCCCTTGTTGTAGTTGCGCTGGGATAATATTGTCTGGTCCCGGCGTTTTGTATGGTATGAAACTGTGTATAGCCCATTTAACCTTGTCATAAGTAACCATGTTTGGGACGATACCAGTTATGTTTGGCAGAGGGCTGCTCTCCGCTGGTTTATCGATAGAACAGCCCGGAAAATGAGAGTTTGTAAGTAATTTAAGCGATTCCTCGCTGGAAGTAGTCCAGTTTCCATCGGATCCTTGAAGGTATCCAAGCGTGGATGGACATTTGGACAGCACCTTTCTGAGCCTTGCAGCATCAGTGGTACTTTCGATTTCGGAGCAGAAGAGCTTCCAAGAAGACCGTTTAGCCTTGCGAAGCGCATTCTTATAAATTGAAAGGCTGAGCTTATACTCATTCCATGAGTTAACATCATCCTTTATCCTAGCAATATTAAAATGCTTACGTGACTTGTGCCGGAGTTGCCCAATTTCTGATGACCACCAGGGAGGTTTGGCTTTCCCCCTTGATGTTCTTAGTTTACAGGATTTACTGAAAGCATGATTGCATGCTTTCGTTAGGGTATCGATTTGGGTGTCATTGAAATCTACTGAATTGGGTCCGCTTGGCGGATTCGGAGGGAGAGTTCTACCCATAATCTCTGAAAAGAGCCCCCAGTTTGCGGACCGGGGGTTCCTGAAGCTCTCTATAGAGGTTTTTTCAAAAGAAATCCTCGTCTCTATATATCGATGGTCCGAAAAGGAATGGTCTTTACCTCTATTTCATATTAGCATATGTGTAGACAAGATGAAATCAAAGAGTAACTCACCTCGTGCATTTATATCAGTGCTTCCCCACTGAGTGTGATGTGCGTTGGCATCGCACCCCATAATAAGGTCGATTTCTTTAGCCTTGCTGTCTTCGATCAGGCTTTGTGCCAGTTGTGGTGGGGGGTCGCTCTGCTCATAAGCCATGTAGCAGGAGCTTACCCTTAATCTGCCGGATGCTGTCTCTATGGTTGCAGCGGTGTTGTAGCAATCACTGTAATTTGAGAGCAAAAATATGTGCAGATGCTTTTTTGCAAGAATGCAGGTGCGAGCTTTACCTGAGTTTTTTGTTGCTTCTTTTGTCCTCAATCCAGAAATCTGGCCTTTGCTGAGCCATGGTTCCTGGATGAGAACGACATATACTTCGCCTTGGCTTAGGCGAAGTATTAGAGCAGCTGATGCTGCTGTGGAGTGGTGAAGATTAATCTGAAGAAGTCTTAACGACATCTTCTTGATTAACCTCCACCACCGTCTTATTTTTCTCATCCTCGTCTGTATCATCGAGGATGGAGTCATCTAATTGGCTTTTTCCGAGCTCCTTGGCGAGCTCCGATGACTCTGACATATACCCTTCCAAGATCTCTTCTTCACCACTCATCTCGTCAATGAGAGACTCTGGGTATTCTGGGTGTATTCTTTTGTCCTCAATACAGAAATCTGGCCTTTGCTGAGCCATGGTTCCTGGATGAGAACGACATATACTTCGCCTTGGCTTAGGCGAAGTATTAGAGCAGCTTATGCTGCTGTGGAGTGGTGAAGATTAATCTGAAGAAGTTTTAACGACATCTTCTTGATTAACCTCCACCACCGTCTTATTTTTCTCATCCTCGTCTGTATCATCGAGGATGGAGTCATCTAATTGGCTTTTTCCGAGCTCCTTGGCGAGCTCCGATGACTCTGACATATACCCTTCCAAGATCTCTTCTTCACCACTCATCTCGTCAATGAGAGACTCTGGGTCTTCTAGCTTTGGTTCGGATGAGGTTTGCGTGCCGCCCGAGGTGTCATTCCGGTACACCCGAATCACAGCCTTTTTGTAGCCGTACCGTACAATGCCATCGGCTTCCTTTAAGGCTTCTGCTGATTCTTTGTTAATAGTCAGCAGAACCTGTCTAGTTGGGCCTGTCGTGCCCTCTACTTTGGCAATCCGCCAGTCATCGGCTTTCGGGGTTATTTCTTTATTGTGCCGAGATGCCATCCGGCGTCATTGCAGAGTGGAGGGGGTCCTCCGCTTCTCTCCAATTCGTCTAAGAAGCGATCTTGCTCATTTTCCACCCCTTTCCACATGTTCCGAGGTACAAAACCCTCCTTGTTGCCCTTGTCTAGGACACCAAGGAGGATCTTATTCCTCGTAACCTCGGCAAAGGAGCGGTTGAGGTGCTGCGGTCGCGTTCTTTTTGGAGGAGGCGCAGCTTCTTCTACGGATCTCTGCCTTTTGACCTGGGCTTTAGGTTTCCCTGGGGCCGCTGGCTGGAAGCCCGGCAGAATACCTTTGGCCCAATCTACTAACTTCTTACCCTCCGGTGTGACCTCCGGATTGGTAAGATTCTTTTGGAGAATTTCTCCTGCCCGTCGCCTATCTTGGTAAGACGGTTTTGTTGGTGGTGGCATCTTAGGAGTAGCCGGCTCTGAAGAGTTGGCAGCCAGACCTATTATTAGTTATTGTTATTGTTTGTATTGTTCATAATTTTGGTCCCACGAGAAATCGGGAAGGGGTGAGTCACCCGCGGCATAGCCCGGCTACCGCGGGAAACCATTTATTAAAACTGGAGGTCGGCAGGTATCCAGAGTTCGCAAAGTGATGGCTGAGACCCCTCAGCCATTCATCCCTCGGGCATTGCTGTTCCACCTTGGATTTGGGGTAATTTTATAGAGTTTTCTTCTCTCGCCCGAAATACTATTAGTCAGCAGAGACATGACCTTACCATGGGCCTGCTTCCAGCCGCCCTCACGTGGAGAGTTTAGTCGCACTTCCAGAAGTGTGTCACACAGAGCAGCTTAATCATAAAACATCAAAGACGGCAGCCCATTTTCCTGCAGAGGCAGAGTCAGCATTTATTAGTTATAAATACCACTGTTAGAATATTAAGATATTCAGTCATTGTTTGAGTCAGTATTTACTAAGTTCTGCTGCAGGCAGTTCTGCAGCTTATCATTTAAGTTCGTTCTAAGGCTGTATTCGCGTTGTGGTAAATTTGTTTAATAAAATTATTATTTTAAAATAATCGTTACCTTTTTATTAATTTGTGTATTGTCATTGGCAAAACAGTTGTCGGCAAGAGATACACACTAATTTTGCTATGCAATTAAATGCTTAGAATGCGTAGCATTGCTATGCAAGCATAGCAAAATCGCAAAATACGAAACTTAAACATTTTTAAGACAATAAAAAAATAGTATTTAAAAGAAAAAGAATAGAAATTATCGAAAATAAAAAAAATTTTGAACCTAACATCCAGCTTGAGTATCGAACCTAGACACATTAGGTTACTTTGGGAGTTATGTTTACAAAATGTCACATACACTGCCGCTCAACTGAATAGGTTCACGATTTCTATAAAAGTTATTGGATCATATCTTTTTAATTAATTGGCCGATTGTGATGAAATATATTTTTTTTATAGAAAATTTTATTGTTAATAATAAACGACAGTTAGCTGTCTCTAACATTAGTACAAACAAATTTTTTTTTTTGTTTTCCAGTAACATACCAAAATTTGACTGTTTATTTTGGCTCAACAGAATTGGTTCAAGAGATTCGAATAAAAAATAAAAATATAAAAAGTAATTATTCACAGTATGGCTTATTTTTAATAAAAATATATACTTTTTCGCTATAATTTAGTAATAAGTTTACCCTCCTTTTTTTAGTATAACTTCATATATACGATTTGGCAAAGATTTATAATAGTTTTCGATAACTCCAAGAGAAATCTCTGTCCAGGCGTTTTTAATGGAGTCCATTAAGGACTCTGTGTCCTTAAATTGTCTGCCACCCTCATAAACTTTTCGAGATAATAGCGCCCAAACGTTTTCCATAATAGTCCATGACAGCCGGTGAAACACATTGAAAAATTGTGGAAAACTCTTTTGTAGTACAGTTTTGTACATATTTGCATTCATTTTTGATGAAACAAACTGCAGTCCACAAGTCCCATAATAGGATATGCCTCCCCACACCATTATTCCACCTGCACAAGAGTGGTGGCGACTTAAAACACATTCTTTCTTTCGTAGGTAATGGAAGTAGTAATTATACCCGTCCGGACCAACCAGATTGAATTTTTTCTCATCGGAAAACACGACAGTGTTCCATTCCTCCTTCCATGACATATGATCTTAAGCAAACCGAAGGCGTGCAGCTTAACGCACATCATTAAGAGGTGTTTTTGTTTTATTTTCAACCTCCACAAATGTTTACCACTACGAAATATGCGTTTCAAAGTCGCCAGACTGGCCTTAACACCGCATGCTTCCTTGATTTTGGCAGCTGAGCGAGTTGAATTGGATGCAGTTCTAATAATATGTCTTCTGGCTGTTACCGTTGTCGCGTATTTTGCACCTCTTTTCATGTTATTGCCATAGTTCGAGGTATTTCGAAGATAATTACTAACTACATTTTGACTTCGATCAATTTGTTTTGCGATTTGACGATGACTTAGACCAGACTCGACATATCCTTCTATTCTATCTTTTTCAAAATCACTTAGTTGATTTCCGCGGCCCATTTTACATAATAATAGCTGCGATTACTCTAAATTAATAAACACTTAAGAATTGACGTCTTTAAATTTTGGCTGTCGCTCACAAATTGAGGTCAAATACTATCGAACCTATTCTGTTAAGCCAAAAAAAAAAATGAATAAATTCCAGCGAATTTGCCGACGAACGCAAAAATCTGATAACAGTTAGGCAAATACGTTATTTTTCCACGCTATCATGTAGTGAAACGAATGAAGCTTCGAAGCATGCATTAATAATAAATATACGTAAGCAAGGAATTTAAAGAGATAAAAAAATGCAAACAGATCTTTGTGAACCAATTCAGTTGAGCGGCAGTGTAGAAGCAAATGAATAAATTGCATGCAACGGTTGGCGTGGGGTACAAATGTCAGTAACCCACATAGTCATATGTTTTGTATGAGATGCGCATTCTATTTAGTTCTATATTCTTTGGTTATTCTTATAAAATGAAAATGCGAACTACAAGCAACTTAATTTTGTTTGCACTCGTATATTAGCTCAACTTGTAGTGGCCATATAGACCTAATCTACAATCCAAAAAGTCTATCATTTTTGCCAATTTAAAATAGGCATATAAGTTGAGCTTTAGTGAGCTTAAGTAACCGTTAAAGCTCGCATAGTTTGTAAGAGCGCTCAACGACCGCAGTCGATTATGCTGTTAGAAATTTTGGCGCGAGTATCGTTGAATAGAATTAGGCAAGAGAAAGAGCGAGATAAGAGCGCTGTTACATAATACACGCTCTTCATGCAGTCATGATTAATAAAGGTTAATCTGTGTTCGGCAGTGCGCAAGTGCAACAATAAATTACAAAAGTTCTGCGAAACACAATTGCATGCATATATAGATACCCAGTGGACAATATGTCTGTAAACTTAGTCCAACACGAAAGCAATGCGGAACTCAAACGAATAAAAGTATGGCAAACAGACCCGAGAACGATAGGCAAACGAATCATCTCTCGCTCAGTTTGTGGCAGAAAATACCTTTGTTTACACTAGTTATCAACGGGCACGCAACCGGACGAAACTCTCGCAAAGTGAACTGTTGGCGATGGTTTCGCGTGACGCAAACAAACGGATCTCTTGCGTCACTTTTGCAATATTGCCCAAAAGGCGGATGTGCTCGGGTAGAATTTTTTGCCCAATTTCCATTTCGTTCCCACCAAAATAAAACGGCGAATTATGATATTTTATATCTATAATATTTATTTACATGTTCTTAAAATTAAAAAACAAAAAATTCGTATATACTCAATAAAAATAAATAATAAAATTGTAGGGTGCATTCATTGCGCTTAAAAATGCAACAATAATAGTTATTTTAATAATAATAAAAAAATTAAATTAAAAATTTAAAAAACCCCGGACTTAAGTAATTTTCATTTAAAAAGTGAAAAATAATAAAAGAAACTTAATGTTAAAGTACCTAAGAATCTATTAATAATTCTAAAAAAAAAGTCGCGTTGGGGGACACGCGAGGGCAGACGTCGTTGACGGTCGTATCTTACATGCAAATTTTTTGAAGTAATTCTATGAAAGTTTTTGAAGTATTTTCTTAATTTTGTTTTTAAGTTAATCTTTGTTGCTTAATTAGACTATTTGTATTTAAATTGTTAGTTTAGGAGCGGTCCCCCAACGCGACGTATTTTTTTAGAATTATTAAAAGATTCTTAGGTACTTTAACATTAAGTTTCTTTTATTATTTTTCACTTTTTAAATGAAAATTACTTAAGTTCGGGGGTTTTTTAAAAAAAAAATTGAAATCACTGCATGCGTTCGGGAGTTACGATGCCACAGACAGACAGACAGTCAGACAGACAAATTTTAAGCCAATCGGACAAAGTTGATGTTTTTAACTTCAAATGGCCATAACTTCTAAACGAGAAGAGATAGAGCAAAAAAAACCTCAGATTCGAATCAGTGGCGTCGTCAGCTTCAATAGGACCAAATTTTAGGCCAATCGGACAAAGTTGATGCTTTTAACTTCAAATGGCCATAACTTCTAAACGAGAAGAGATAGAGCAAAAATAACCACATTTTCGAATCAGTGGCGTCTTCAGCTTCAATAGGACCAAATTTTAGGCCAATCGGACAAAATTGATGCTTTTAACTTCAAATGGCCATAACTTCTAAACGAGAAGAGATAGAGCAAAAATAACCTCAGATTCGAATCAGTGGCGTCGTCAGCAACAATAGGACCAAATTTTAAGCCAATCGGACAAAGTTTATGTTTTTAACTTCAAATGGCCATTACTTCTAAGAGCAAAAATAACCTCAGATTCGAATCAGTGGCGTCGTCAGCAACAATAGGACCAAATTTTAAGCCAATCGGACAAAGTTTATGTTTTTAACCTCAAATGGCCATTACTTCTAAGAGCAAAAATAACCTCAGATTCGAATCAGTGGCGTCGTCAGCAACAATAGGACCAAATTTTAAGCCAATCGGACAAAGTTTATGTTTTTAACTTCAAATGGCCATAACTTCTAAACGCGAAGAGATAGAGCAAAAACGCGAAGAGATAGAGCAAAAATAACCTCAGATTCGAATAAGTGGCGTCGTCAGCTTCAATAGGACCAAATTTTAAGCCAATCGGACAAAGTTTATGTTTTTAACTTCAAATAGCCATAACTTCTAAACGCGAAGAGATAGAGCAAAAACGCAAGAGATAGAGAAAAAATAACCTCAGATTCGAATCAGTGGCGCCGTCAGCTTCAATAGGACCAAATTTTAAGCCAATCGGACAAAGTTTATGTTTTTAACTTCAATGAGCCATAACTTCTAAACGCGAAGAGATAGAGCAAAAATAACCTCAGATTAGAATCAGTGGCGTCGTCAGCTTCAATAGGACCAAATTTTAAGCCAATCGGACAAAGTTTATGTTTTTAACTTCAAATGGCCATAACTTCTAAACGCGAAGAGATAGAGCAAAAACGCAAAGAGATAGAGAAAAAATAACCTCAGATTCGAATCAGTGGCGTCGTCAGCTTTAATAGGACCAAATTTTAAGCCAATCGGACAAAGTTTATGTTTTTAACTTCAAATGGCCATTACTTCTAAACGAGAAGAGATAGAGCAAAAATAACCTCAGATTCGAATCAGTGGCGTCGTCAGCAACAATAGGACCAAATTTTAAGCCAATCGGACAAAGTTTATGTTTTTAACTTCAAATGGCCATTACTTCTAAGAACAAAAATAACCTCAGATTCGAATCAGTGGCGTCGTCAGCTTCAATAGGATGAAATTTTAAGCCAATCGGACAAAGTTTATGTTTTTAACTTCAAATGGCCATAACTTCTAAACGCGAAGAGATAGAGCAAAAACGCGAAGAGATAGAGCAAAAATAACCTCAGATTCGAATCAGTGACGTCGTCAGCTACAATAGGACCAAATTTTAAGCCAATCGGACAAAGTTGATGTTTTTCTCCCCACTTTTACTCCCCACAACTTTTAATCGGCTCAACCGATTTTCACCAAACATATCTAACAACACTCGCACATAATTCACCTTTAATACAAAAAAACTAAATTGAAATCACTGCATGCGTTCGGGAGCTACGATGCCATAGACAGACAGACAAACAGACAGACAAACAGACACGTCAAACTTATAACACCCCTCTTTTTGCGTCGGGGGTTAAAAATAGTAAACATTATATGAAATTATTATTTTTTTTGCTTCTTTCGACTGGCCATTTTGGGCGTATTTAAAAAATTTTTAGGGACCATATCGAAATCCCCATCTTCCAGCGCCAATTTTCGTTTTAACGCAGCTGTAAAAGAGTATTCTTTTTACTAAGTAAATGTATAAAAATGTTTTAACTTTTTAATATCACTTACATCGAATCGCTAAGGTTATGCGCATCACTCAATCTAATGTTTTTGTGTCCGTGCCACGCCATGAAAAAGTTTTGGCCACTTCATCCGTTAAAAGGGCTCGACAACAGCTTCTTATGAGTTTGTCAAAAATGTTTTCTTCCGTTGTCACAAGTTCCGCAATCTTTCAAATTTAATAATTATCATTATGTTCAATTCTGCATCAAAAACTAAAAAATCAACAGCTTCCCTGGTAAAGTTGGATAAGAAATTAATAGGTCAAAATCGAAAATCATCTGCAGCGAATACGCCGCAACTATGGATCCCAACATCACATTACAGAATGAAAGGTTGGATAGCGTGCGATACTTTGTGTATCTGGGCAGCGAATTTACTAACCGAAGCTGTGCGGACGAAGACATCAAATCCCGTATTTGCAAAGCGAGATCTGCTTTTGCCCAATTGGGCCCCATATGGAAATCTAGTCAACTTACCACCAAAACGAAACTTCGCATATTCAACTCTAACGTGAAGTCTGTGCTCTTTTACGGGTGCGAATCCTAGAAAGAAACATCCAGCGTAAATTCTCAGAGTCAGGTGTTCCTATTTTGCAAAACAAACGAATTCCGAAACGTAAAAAAACACTTCGGTGAGATGTGTGAAGACGAATTACTAACACTCCAACCGGCGGCGTTGCGAGAGCGTTGAGTGTGGGGGGGTGATGAGCCTCAAAATGCCGACTCGATTCAACAATTTACCGACTGCATTAATGTATATATATAAATAAAACTTGCATTGTGTAAATAGCGTATGTTCTCCACCAATGCGTCAACCGATTTCGTTTCTGTAACTTGCATAAGTAAGAGGGAGTCCTCACGAAGGTTTTTTTGTGATTGTTATGTGTGTGTGTGCTTTGGTGCGTGAGCTATGGCCGTTTGTGTGGATGGGTTTTTTTTCATATATTACCTCTATATAGGCGAAACAGTAATTCACTCAAACGGGCTTAACTCACACTAAAGCACGCACGCACATAAAACCCAAATATGTAAAAGGTAGCGATTTGGCCGTGTTTAGAGTTGCCGATGCAAAACACAGTTACTCACTCAAACGGCTTAAACTTACACATCAGAGTATGTCGTGACACTTCAAGCGACATTTGATTGTTGTGACATTTCAAGCGACAATACCACTTTGTTGCTCAATTCATTCTGAATTAAGTGTGTTTATCAAAGAGAATTTGATTTTAGTGCATTTTACCGTGAAAAATTTGTTTAAAAAAATGTGTAAAGAAATGGTGCGAACCCGTATTATTTTGGGACGTCGTTCAAGTGCAGTTACACGTGCTGCTGTGTTTAGAGCTTCTCAAAGTGACGAACAAAGTCGAGGGGCTACGATTACATTTCTCAGGGGTAGGTTTCAATTGGATCAATGACTACTGCTTTTAAATTCAAACATGAGACCCCAGACTTATGTTGTGTAAACGGACAAGTGAAATTACTTTTTTGGTTATTGGAGGTACACCAGAATCGAACTATTTTTTTATTTCAAATGACTTCTTTTGCGACGAATATTATTCGTGATAATTTTATGCCGACTTTTAAGGTAATTTCTGTGCTCGACATACGTCATGTTCCATGTGATCATTGCGGAATATATGATTTTCCTGAAAATTATTATATGAAGATATGATTGATAGTGTCTTTCCAAACATATCACAACACTACAGAAATCATGTTTGGTTGAGTGAAAGAACCATTTTAGCAGCGAAAAACAAAGACGTCAGTGATTTGAACATAGCGATACAATCAAAAATTCCTGGCGATTTGCTTTCGTATAAGTCGTTAGATACGGTCGCTAATGAGGAAGATGTAGTTCATTATCAAACTGAATTTCTGAATTCTTTGGACTTGCCCGGATTACCACCGCATAACCTCGAATTGAAAATTGGGGTTACTATCATTATGCTACGTAATATCAATCAGCCACGTTTGTGTAATGGTACGAGACTTGCTGTAACAAAGTGATTGAAGCAACGATTTTGACTGGCAAATTCAAAGATGAGGACGTGTTCATACCTCGAATCCCTATGATTCCGTCTGATATGCCAGTTCGTCTTGCGTTTGCCGTTACTATCAACAAGGCTCAAGGCCAATCTATACCATAGGGCTTTGCAATAAAATTGTATTATTTTAATTGATTCAAAATAACATAATAGTTATTTTTTCTAGTGCTTAAAATTTTTTTTAAATAATGAAAGTTATATTTTCACTCTGCGGTGTTTCTATACCGAAAATTTTTCAACGATTTTGAATTCGTCAACCTTATCTTTCGAAGAATAAAGTAACATTCACGCATTTAAGCGATCATCGCCCATTGTTGTTGTGAGGAGGCATTTTGCCACCTCACCTAAGTTAAAGTCAGTGCCGCAATTTAAAGGCGTTTTTCGTGTTATAAAAAAATACAGAACAGTCGCAAAGAACGAATACTAGAGAGATAATTAATAATAATAATATAATATAATTTTAAAACTCAAAGTAAATTGTGTATTATTTAAAATATCGAAAGTTTCAGCAAAATATAAATTTTGTTGTGACATCTACCATGGCGTAGCTGAGCTATCCCAGCCGTTGTTCTGGACAAACCAGAGGTCGTTACATTGTTCTCAGATAATTGAGAACTAATTTGAACTTACTAAATGAGCGTTCACAGAAAGGTGATGTAACTGGAGCGGTGAGAATGAAACAAACAAGTTTGTGCGCCAAGGGAATCACATTTCGCAATCTAAGCACTACTTTACAAATATCCCCAAAATTCGTACATCCTGCACATGATTGGAAAAGAATTACCAGCTCAGCGAGCAAACATTCTGGTTCTTCATTGAAAAATCCTGCCTCTAATTGAACAATAGATTCAATTAAATTGATTGTGGTATTGCTCTTCTCAAATGGAAATTGGAATAGTTTCTGAACAGGCATGAACATTAAAAAAGTTTCTTCCATATTGTCATCAATGCAACTAGAAAAAACTTGCAACACTGACCTAAACTCTTTCCGATAATAAGTCATAAAATCAAAATGGAAAGCTGTTTCAGGATTATCATCATATCTGTCGGGAGCAGCAGCTTCCTAATAAAATTCATGTTATTTAAAAATGTCAATTGAAGAACTGCAAAAATATGGAACCGATCTGGCTCGAAAATACGATCGAGATTTAAGCGCCGTTGAATTCTGCCAGGAACTTTACTTTTTTATTTGGTGATATAGAAAAGGCTAAAGGTTTTTATCTCTTGCAACAGATCTATGCGCATGATTTGCAGGATGTTTTTTCTAATATTTGTTTTGCCCTGCAAATTTACTCTACGCTTCCTACTACATCCGCAAACTGCGAGCGAAGTTTTAGCAAACTAAAATTAATTAAAAATTATTTTCAGTCTTCTATGAAGCCAGGAACGCTTATCGAGTCTTGCAATCTTAGCGACCTGTACCATTAACTTGCAATAAAATCCGGGATATGGTTTCAGAACACCAAAAGACATTTGATTGCCAAATTTGGTTCCTACGTAAACAAGCAAAATTAGACGAATTTTGAACGATGATTTTTTTTAACTGATCATTCCTATGTAGCTCCCATAGGATAGATGATATAGTCAACCGATTCTACTAAATTTTGGTACAGTGCTTAAGTTGTTTAAAAAACTCGTGAATGTCAAATTTAGTTACGATATATTTATTAAAAAACGAAATACAGCGACATTTGCTTAAAAAAGTTATTTTGGCCGATCGGATGCTGGGGTATAACTCAGTCTAAGCCAGGGCCAAGTTACTTCTAATATGTAAATTTGCTGAACTACTGGGTAGTGTAGGGATCCTAGAAACTGTCCTCGCCATACCTGCGTACATATATGCCTTTTAACTTCTAACATACACTGATAATGTAATTCTGGTGTGTGTCGCGCTGCGGCTGGGGACGTTGTGGTGGCAGGCGAGATCACATGTACCTACAACAGGGCCGGTATACAGCGGCGCGGTCCGCTTACACTTAAGCGGCAGGAAAGTAGAGGATAGCGAAAGATACCAACATTGTCACGTATACAGCAGCGCTCATCTCACATGCGACACTAAATATTTAACATCAAAACACTTGCTGTTTCGTTTCACATTATAATCTATAATTCACGTTTAGTCTCTTATATTCTTTTGTACCATTTTTTTCTTATTGTCTATGCACGACCTAACCTCCATTGCACCTAACACTAACCTCTCTTATTTGTCTTGCCTCTAATAAGTTTTTTGTGTGTTGTGTCGCTGCACGTCCGAACGCGTAGCTCTCTCAAAACTATCTCCTCTAGCCGACTCGTACTATCGTTTTGCCGTTAGCCGGCTATCGCCAGCATGGGTTGGCAGACCGGCGTGGCGATGTTTTGCCGATCCTCTTATCGATGTTTTATATTATTCTACAACAAAATACTAAAGGGCTAAATGCTGCACGTAAACAAAACAAAACTTCATATAGCTCACAAACGTTTGGTTCCAAAACGTTCTCCGAAGTGGTATGCAGACCAGTGTTGGTTGATTGTTTGTTTTTTGACGCCAAAACCTCACCATAGACGACGCTATCAGCAAAAAAAAGCTGTTCGGATTTGGCGCCACAAGTAGTTATATTGAACGTGAAAAATAATGGCTGGTCGACAAAATCGTTGCAAATTATTGGGAAAAAATAAGAAAATAGATATAATATTAAATAATTAAATTTAAACATTAATGAGCTTTAAAACACGTCTATGCTACATTATCTACACTCAGCTCTGCACATTAGCTATGGGTTCACCGAAAAACTCCGCCTTTTATTGGGTTTCTCATTCAGCATTACAATTGTAATGCATATCATTATAGCATTGTTTACACAAAATAGCATAAATAATAAACGTTCATGTTTTAAAATTTTATTTCGCGCTTTTATATATTTGCTATTTGTAAACAAACCACAGCTGATTATTGATAATTATTTCGATAAATTGTTACTAAAGCACTACTGTTCTTTTTGGGACCAAAATATGTCTGTCATTTTGCTATGTGGCTTTTTTCCTTGTCTCCATCTAGTCGTTAAACTTATAACTACAATCAAAAATGTACTAAATTTAACTTACATCTAGGAAATTGAGTATTTATATGACGCGGCTAAATTTTTACAAGGCAAATCGTTAGAACAGTGCATAAAAGCTCGAAAGCATTTAAAAGTAGAGATCGCATACTCATCACAAAAACATTTCTCTACTATAACAAACATCACACGTGATAGAGTAGAACCAAAACGCCTAGTAAACGTTCCGCAATTGCCGATTAGAACGACGCCTCCAAGCAAAAGGAAAATATTAGAAATCATAAAAACGTTAAAGAATATCCAAACTGCGGGATCCGATGCCATCCCCGCTGAGGCACTTAATACGGATACGAATATGCTCGCAATGCACTTCATTATTGGTTAATATTTGGAATAGAGAAAAGTTTTCTGATACTGTATGCAAGGCATCATCACAATATGCACAAAAATGGCAATGCCACTAACTGCAACAACTGGCTTGGTATTACAATACTGTGTGCCACATTTAAGGTCTTCATGTAAATCATACTGGAGCAAATGATGTAGCACATCGATGGAAAGCTGCGGAAGGAGCAAGCCAGTCTTTGATCAGGCAGATTTTGTACGAACCAATTAAATTCACTCCGAATAATTACCCAGCAATCCACCGAGAATGTATCTGGGCTGAGGTGGATAATGTTGGGATACCAAATAAAATAGTTCCAGGCATAGTTCCAGGCATTTTTTTGCCACATGTGGCGTGTGGCAAGGATGTCTCCTCTCGCCGCGAATTTTTCTTAAAATCATTGATAGGAAAAAAATCATGAAGATCATTTTTGTAGACAATTTTAAGATCTACAACTTTAGTTCGAGGTTTTTTTTGATGAAACTTACCGTTTTCGAGTAAAATACAAAAAACCTCAAAGTTTGACCTTTGACCCCGAATAATCTTTGTAACACACATAGGATCGATGGTGATTTTTAAAACTTTATTTGTAATGGTATACCCCAGCTCTCCACCAATATTTGGCTCTCTGGAAAATTTCGTTATTTTAAATGTCTATATTCACCGGACAATGATATGCCAAGGAGTATCTTGAGTCGCTGGATTACGCAGACGACAAGTGCGAATTGTCTCACAGGTGCATCGACATGCAAGAAAAACTAACCAATTTGCCATATAAATTGTGTGTAGTGTCGGGTTACGAATCAATGTTGATAAAACAAAGGAATTGCGAATAAATGTTACATCAAACGAAATACCAAAAAAGTTATATAAAAGGCTATTGCTATATTGCTTTTTCATGTTTAAATAAAAAATATGGACCTCATTTTGTTATAGCACCAAAACTAAAATTTCAGTCTTCAAATCTTGCGTGCTATCGGTGATTTTATATGAACCATGGTTCGTTGTTACAACAAAAGCTGCGTGGTTTCATTCTTCTGGTCTCACCGCATATATGTACAATGACAAGCTACAAGTCCGTGAGCCAGGCGCTAATTTTCGTCAATTATTTCCTCCCAGTCGATAACTCGTAAAATGCCTCAGAAAGTTGCATTATGAAGCGTTGCGAACGTCAGCTGCGGCTCCGAGGGTGGGTTGAGCAGTGGTAGCTGCCCACGCACGTAATAAAAAAAATTATTTTCAGTGATTTCTTCCCAAAAGAAAATTTATCGGATGATAGTTTATGTATTGTTTTTAATAAATAAATAAGTCAGCTGGCTATATGTAGGTGGAATGTTTGTCAGCTGATGCCCTAAAGGTGTAACGTAGGAGCTAGTCGGAAACATTTATATCCTAAGTAAATGTGTCAGCTGACGAGTTTTCCCCCAACTTACTGCCAGCTGATTTGTTTAACGCGTTAAGTTACCTTCACTTTAACAACTTCAAACAAAATGCCAACAGCAGCGAAAACAATAACAAACAACGAAAAAAAAACAAACTACAACAAATACAAACTACACAGAAATTGTTTAAATTTGTCCCTTTAACATTTTGGAAGGAAAACAACTTAGCAAATTAACGGAGTTTGGTCATGTTCTAAAAATAGAAGCAACATTTCGCTTCGTTTTCTGTCGCCAGCTCGTTCGGCAATCCGAGCATTCGTGTTCTAACATTTCTCACATTGCGTTTCGTTTGCTGCCGCCCCCCGGCACCAACAAGCGCTAAAATAAATTTGAGCCAGATGCGCATTCTATGTAGTTCTATATTCTTTGATACAACATAGGGACGTTCAACATTAAACAAAACAAATGGGCAGCTTGCTGCAAAAAGAAACTGTATCAGAAGAATCGGCGAGCTTACTGAAGTCGCGGCAAATAGACGACAGTGCCCAGTATAGACAGTTAGTCTATAGTCTAGGGCAGAAAAGTATATAATTGGTGGTGACAACCTGTCGACATTAATGGGGATGTGACAGAGGAAACTGCTAAAGAATCATTTGATTTAATAAGTTGAGTTCTTACCATATTTTTATGGCCTATCCTAAACTAGACTAGTTCCTTACAAATATATTTGAAGATGACTCACATCCTACTGTTTCCACAGACCATAACTCTGACCACCTACCGGTGCTAATAACTTATAACAAATCTTCCTTCCTTACATAATCTAATGTCTCCAATTCATCTTTAATTACGGTTATAGATGAAATCCACTCGATGATATCGACATTTAAGAGTAACCAGTGGCGTAGCGTGAGCGTTGAATGTGTGTGTGTGTTTTTTTTTTTTCATGGTTTCGCCATGAGGGATGATAATTTTCAAAAAATACAAGTGGCCCGTACCACTAAGTATGTACGATTCATGACGTCTTCTTACGCCATGCCTACGTACTAACCTCACCCCGCACACAACTCTTTACCGCCACTCCCCGCGGAATCCACCGTCAAGCATTACTTCGAGGGGGTGGGGGTTGCCTATTCTAGGCACTACAGCTCTCTTTTTTACATCGTCTCAGTTCCTACTGGATGCCTTCGATAAGCCGGGTGTTTGGAACCATCTCCTGTCTTCTATTGTCCTTCTTCCTCCGGAGCTCCTGGGTATTTAGTGCCATCGCCCATACCGGGGCTGCATATAGCAATACAGATGCCACAACCCTTGCGAGGAGCAGCCGCCTACCCGCTTTGGGACCACCAATGTTTGGTAGCATTCGGGACAAAGCAGCCTGTCTATTTGCTGCTTTGCTACTTGCGTATCCGATGTGCGGCCGGAAGCTAAGTCTGTTGTCCAGCATGACTCCCAAATACCGTAAGTGTGGCTTAGATTGTACCGACACGTTGCCAACTTGTATAGTCATAAACTCCATTGTTTTCCAGCTTGAGATAAGCACTGCTTCGGTTTTATGTCCGGCTAGATCGAGGCCGGAGTTCTGTAGCCATTCTCCAATAGTCCTAATGGATTTGTTTGCCGCATCCTCCACCCCCTTGAGATGTTTTGCCGTTACGACTAAAGCCAAGTCGTCCGCGAATCCAATAAGTTTGCATCCTTGAGGGAGGCTAAGTCGTAGCACCTCATTGTTGGCTATGTTCCACAGAAGGGGACCCAGAACTGACCCTTGCGGAACGCCGGCAGTGACTTTGAATTGATTCATGCCTTCATCGGTATCGTACTCGAGCACTCTGTCCGACAGGTAGCTTGAGGTGATCCTCCGCAGATATACTGGAATTTCTATACGTGCGAGTGCCCGATGAATTAGACGCCATCGTACTGAATTGAATGCGTTGCGGACATCCAGCATAATCACTCCGCAGTATTCTTTTTTGCCGCCCCTCCACCTTTTACCCTCTATGGCGTTTGTTGCTGCGTCTACCACCGCCTTAATTGCGTCGACCGTGGATCGGGATTTCCGGAATCCATACTGCGATTCGGACAATGCATGCTTTGCTTCTACAGCATCTAGTAGTCTACTGTGTATAATGCGTTCGAATACCTTGCCTACGGAGTCCAGAAGGCAGATTGGCCTGAATCCGGAAGGATCGTCGTTCGATTTGTCTCCTTTAGGAAGAAGGATGAGTCGCTGCGCCTTCCATGCCTTGGGAAATACTCCTTCCTGTAGGCACTGCGTGTAAATATTCGCAAATGTCTGCGGCTTCATTAACATGGCCAGTTTGAGGGCTACATTGGGTATACCATCTGGCCCCGGGGTTTTTTTGTCCCCTATTCTGGAACGTGCTGCTGCCACTTCTTCCAGCGTCACTGGCTCTATTGTCTCCGCTCTGAGACACTCGCTTGTTACCTCCAGGAGGGGATGCGGGGAAACAAGGCCTCCACTATTGTGCGGAGTATAGCTGTGCATGTGACACTTATTGCTGCTGGGCCTCTGATCTTTTTTGTTACTATTTTGTAGGCTGTACCCCACGGGTTCACGTCAGCTTCTTCGCAGATCTTTTTGAAGCTGCTGGCCTTACTGCTCCTTATGGCTACTTTGAGTTTTTGTTTTGCCATTCGAAACGATTCGAGCCTATTCTGGAAGTCCGGGCGGTTCCTGGCTCTCTGAGATCGCCTTCTGGCCCTTAGGCACATCCTTCGCAGCTGGCAAATTCCGTCCGTCCACCAGTAGCAGGGTGATCCTCGAGTTGACGGCTTTCTCCTCGGCATCGACGCGTCGCAGGCCACAGCCAAGCTGTGTGTTAACTGTTGTGTTTTCTGCTCAGCGGTGCCTTGATGTCCTTCGACTGGTCCGAATGACTCGATAAACATTTCCCTGTCGAAGCAACTATCTTTCCATTTAGGTCCAGATGTTTTTGGGTCGATGCATGATCCATACCCTGCCTTGCGAAACGTTTGTTTCTTGCCGTCGTTTGCTAGTGTTACTTCCTGTGGTTAAGCGTTTCCAAGATGCAGTAACCTCTAGCGTTCGTCTCCCGACTGCCCCATTCAGCTGCCCACGCGTTGAAGTCCCCAGCTATGACCACTGGAGCTCTGGGTCTCGCGTCTGCTACTATGTGGTCCAACATGTTCCTAAATTCGCTGATTGTCCAGCTAGGAGGAGCGTAACAGCTATAGTACGAAACACCCTTAATCGTCGCTCTGACGAACCCATCATGGCTTGAGTCAACTTTGCTTATCGAAGATGAGCGTGACCAGATAGCTGCTTTTTGGTTATTGCTGGCAACAAAACCATTTCCCTGTATTGATTTGAATAGTTCACTTATCAGGACTACATCCGTCTTCTTTTCGCGCACGCCTTTTGGTCGTGAAGGTGAATCGCGACCAGCTCGTAGAGTGCTCTGATGCTCTCTATCGAGTCGCGCATCGGTTGGTGGATGGATCGCCTTCCACCATCGAGCATTGCGACCAGTTTGGCTATCACCTCTCCGAGCTCACATAAGGCCGGGCTGGTATTATGCCGACTCTGCTCTACCGGATGTTGCCGCACAGGCTCATCTTTGTCGCCTGGTATTTCGGCCGCCGCGCCGCCGACGTCGGTTGGTGGAGACCTTCGCATCTTGCTGCTCCTTGAAAAGGCATTGCAGCTCAGCGCATCTTGTCCTTCTTTTCCTCCAATTTCTGCGTTTTGACCCGTTCGGTTCGGTGTTTCCTCCGGTTTTGAGGGGCAAGGGTCCCCTTTTTCGATATTATTTTTTTCTTTTATTATTGGGTTACTCATTTTGATTCTATATGGGCCCCAACTCAAGTTCGTTATGGATATCCGTAGTGTGTAGTCACCTTTTGTGTGATCCCGTGGGTACCTATCCAAGGAGTGAGGTCCACGCGAGGGTTGACCCCGGTCTTTATGGGAGCCGGGATTCAGAGCCAGATCGGTGTTAGTCAGGAGTAAACTCAACTGAGCCTGCACTACCAACTTAACGGTAACGGATATCCAGCGTTTCCTGAGGCCTGCCATGGTTTTAGCGGGGCGGAGGCAGGTGCAGCAATACTCCAGCAGCCGTTTCAGCTCGATTTCACTCGGCTTACTAAGATGATGAAATGCTGCAGCCTGTCAGCTCGTGTCTTCATTTCATATCCATTTTCCAGTATACCATACGTAACACCTTACTGGGCTCAGTGTTAGTTGTTGCGTGGTGTGTTATGTGATTTTTCGTCATTAGACGAAGAGTTTAACCGATGGGAGTTATACCACTCCTACTCGGTCGCCAGAGCCCGCTTTTTTTTTTTTTTTTTTTTGTTGTACACCGCTTACGCGGCTGGGTTGGCAGTTTGTCGGCTCCATGACATTTGTACATATACGCTCCTTTGGGTTTGCGCTTGGTTGCAGATTGACAAGATTTTTCTTATTTTTTTTTTTATTTTTTTTTTTACTACCTGTCTTGTATAATTACTACATTTCAAATTTAATTTAATATTACACTCTTTTACCCTTCCAGAGACATCCACCGCTGGCAGTAGGTTTCCCCACTGCTTTTAACCGTTGGGAGTTATACCGCTCCTGTTTGGTCGCCAGAGCCCTTTTTTGTTAAAAATTTGCTGAATTTTGATATAAAACTTAACAATTTTTTAACATTTGGCACACCGCGGTAGCGGCAGGGTTGGCTCAGTCAGTTCCATGACCTTATGTGCCTTCTCGCCTCGGAAGCGTAAGTGATGAGCCTAAAAATGCCGACTCGATTCAACAAATTACCAACTGCATAAATAGTAATTGGGTAAAAGTGATTAGTTTTAACATAAAAGAATATTAATAAATTCTCAAAAATCTCAATATATATTACAATAGCATTTTATTGTAACAAGAAAAATATACAATATTCGATAAATAATGACATTGCCTAGTTGCTAGTAATACAGGATATAATCACAGGAATGTATTACCGAAATAATTTAGCAGATAAGATATAATACAAGGTGATAATAATTGATAAACTTCTTTTTTAATGCTTTCTAGTAATTAAATAATGAAAGTTATATTTTCACTCTGCGGTGTTTCAATACCGACTATTTTTCAACGACTTTGCACAGGTTGATTTCGTCAACCTTATCTTTCGAAGAATAAAGTAACATCAACTCATTTAAGCGATCATCGCCCATTGTTGTTCTCAGCAGAGTTGGGTAAACCTAGTTCATCCGCTTTACGGTCAAGCGAGACGGATAAAAGACCAAAAATAATGAATAATAACTACTTTAGTCCACTGCAAACTGCAGAAGATGATGACGCAGAAGTGGAACTTGTGGCTAATAAGGCTACAAGTGAGTACGTGCCGCCCATAACGGTTCTTAAATGAAAATCAGAAGAAATATATAAACTGTGTGCTGATAATAAAATCCAAAATTTTTCCGTACGTAACACATCTGTTGGGGTAAAATTATTTTGCAATAACAGAAATGATTTTGACGTGATGGCTAATAAATTAAGCAATCATTATGAGTTTTTTACTTACGCCACGAAAAGTGAGAAACCTTACAAAGCGCTCCTTTTTGGCTTGGATAAAATGGACACGAACAACGTGAAAAAGCAACTTATAAAAATGGGACTAAAATGTCTTAACGTCAAGTTAGTAGAAAAGACCACTACTAACAATTATTCCCATGTTTTTTACGTGGTTTATTTCCAACGCCAATCGATCACGATGAAAGATCTGAAGCAGCATCATTCCGTTATGGATTACATTAGAGTTCGATGGGAATTTCAACGCCAAAACAGCAATAAGATTACCCAGTGCTACAATTGCCAAATGTTTGGCCATGGCTCCAGTCCATGCAGGGTCAAAACTTATTGTGCCATTTGTGCCGGTAACCATCTGACAGCTGATTGTGTCTCAAATGTTGTCAAATGCACTAATTGTAGAGGAACTCACAAGCATAACTCCGTTGACTGTCCAATCAGACAAGACTATATCAGGCTGAGAGACCGGATGCGCAAGCCATCATTGAAAAAAGGCGCTGCCGTTTCGAATCGTCAACCGCAAATCTACAACGAAGCTTTTCCAAATACGCTTAATCAAAGCCCAAAGATGATCAACGACACTTGGCGATTCCCAAACATCAATTCTCATCAAGGAGTAAATGCTAGTAGTGACCTGTTTAGCTTAGAAGAAATGAAAAATATTACCTTAGGTCTAATTAAAGAGTTAAAGGGCCGCAAAAATAAAACTGACCAGTTCCAGGTTATTACTAATTTAGCTTTTACATTTTTTAAATAATGGATAACTGCATAAAAATTGTAACTTGGAACGCCAGGGGCGTTCGCAACAAAAAAGAAGAACTGTATAACTTTTTGTTAGCTGATAATATTCAGGTTTGCTTATTAACTGAAACCTGGTTGCAATGTGCACACTCAATCAAACATAGAGAATTTAATGTATATAGAAATGATCGTGACGAAGCCAGGGGTAGTGGCGTTGCAATAATTATTAGGAAAAATATAAAACACGAATTAGTTTCTATTGTTAATACATCGCTTATTGAAAATATTAGTATTAAGTTATATATAGACAATGCAAATTTTATTTATTTATACTCCTGTTATTTTCCGGGAGGACTGTGTTCAGATCTACATCTAAACGACAGTTTGCATTAGATTTGTACAAGCTAACTAGGGCAGAAGAGTATATAATTGGTGGTGACTTAAACTGTCGACATCAAACTTGGGGATGTAATAGAGCAAACTGATGGGGAAACATTTTATTGAATAAATTAAGCTCTTACAATATTTTTATTGCCTATCCTATTGAGCCAACTCATATTCCGTCTGATACTAATAGTCAGGCATCCACCCTAGAATTCTTCCTCACTAATATTTTTCAACATGTCTCACATCCCACTGTTACCACAGACCTTAACTCCGACCACCTACCGGTCGTAATTATGTACAAAAAAGCTCCCTTTGTTAATGACTTCCGATTACCAGACTATAAAAATGCCTATTGGAATCGCTTCAGTCAGCAAATATCACATAATTTAATTGTTCCCAATTTATCTTCAATCGCGAATATAGATGAAATCGACTCGACAATATCGATATATTGTCATTTACTAGTGTTGTTACTTCTGCAATAGATGTGTGCATTCCACAAAATCACCAATTGTTTCTCAAAAACCACTTCCTCAGTACATCAAAAACCTTATTACCCTAAGAAATTACTTTAGACGTGTTTGGCAAAGAAACAGAAATGCTAGCGACCTTGTTGTAGTTAAAAGGCTAAATTTGAAAATCTCTTCGGAAGTAAAAGCGTTTAGGAACCAATCATGGAATTCCCTTCTAATGACACTGAATAAAAATTTCTCTCCATTTTTAAATCTAACCAAAATTATAAGAGAAAAGAACAAAAATGTCCCAACGTTAAAAGAGGGTAGTCAACGTTTCATCACAAACAGAGAAAAATGTGAACTATTAGCTACCAAGTTTGCTTTAAATCATTATATTTCTAACAACCTCAGTGAGGCAGCAACGGTAATTGTAACATCCTCCGCTTTACCACGAACTAGTGAAATTAATGTCACAACAGAGAGGGTACGCAGTACCCTCTTAAAAACTTAAAAACAAGAAAAGCTCCAGGTGTTGATGGTATCAATAACAATGTTCTTAAACATCTACCACGAGTTGGTCTGCAGTTTTTTACAACTATTCTTAACGCTTTCTTTTTTCTTGGGTACTTTCCAAATATTTGGAAGCAATCAAAAACCATTCCAATCAAAAAACCTAACAAACATGCGTATGATCCCCTTTCTTATCGACCTATAATCTTATTGTCACGCCTAAGTAAAATTTTGTAGAAAATTATAAAAGAGAAGACGAATTTTATTGATGATAATCAAATTTTTCCTGCTTTTCAGTTCGGTTTTCGAAAGAATCACAGTACCGTACATCCTCTAACAAAAATTCAAAAACTTGTTAAAACCAATTTCGCTTCCAGAAAATCGACAGGAATGTTGTTACTTGACATTAAAGCTGCCTTCGATTCCGTCTGGCATTGTGCTTTAATTTACAAAATGTACAACCATAATTTTCACCTTCGTTTAATAACATTAATTTGAAGCTTCCTTACTGATAGATCCTTTAGAGTACACTTAGGAAATAGTTCCTCCGACTGCATAAGCATACCGGCTGGCTGTCCTCAAGGTTCTTGTCTTTCCCCTATACTGTACAATTTGTACACATCTGATTTTCCTGAGCCATACGCATGTACAGCATCCATTTTTGCTGATGATACTGCTATTTTAACTTCTGATCAATCTCCTCAAATTGTCATTGACAATCTGCAACAAGCATTCAACGATTCGTTGAGTTATTTCAAGAAATGGAATGTTCTTGTTAATACTACCAAAACACAGGCTATTTTCTTTAGTAGAAGAAAAAACTGCACCATCTACCTCAGTCTTTTTTATCTTTTAATAATGAAAGTATAAATTGGGAACAAAAAATTTAATATTTAGGTATTGTCCTTGATACAAAACTTACTTTTAAGGAACACGTATCTTATGTAACCAATAAGATAAACATTCTTTCTAGAACACTTTACCCATTCCTTAACCGAAATTCCCTGCTAAGTTTAGATAATAAAACACTTATCATGAAATTAATCTTCTTTGCATGTATTTATTACGGCTGTCCAGTGTGGGGACAAACTTCAAATAGTCATGTTAATAAACTGCAAGTTTGTCAGAACAAGATCTTAAAAATAGTGCACAATTTGCCCAGGTATTATTCAACGCAAAGACTACACAGCTTAGCTAATGTTGATCTGGTTAGGAATAAAATAGATAAAGCTACCCATAAATTTAATGATAGATGTTTAACATCAGAATTTGAACATATACGGGAACTTGCTCTCCGCTTCTAGGTTAAGTTAGTTTTTAAGTTTTATAGAGGTTTCATAGAGGTTTTTTGGCATTTTTCCTCCACAATGATTTTTGTATTTATTCAGATTTAATTTTATAATTATTGTAATATTACAGGGTCCGGCACTCGAAGTGTAACCAATTAAAAAGGCCATAAATTCATTTTGGAAAATTACCTTTACTCAATTCAAGGTACAAAATGTGTAAAAATAATACGAAATTTAGAAACAATTTACTTTCGCTCAATATGGCCACCTTTTGCCTTCACTATGGCCTTGAGACGGTCCAAAAATGAATCACAAGCTGGCCGAATGTGACTTGCGGGTATTTTGGCCCACTCGTGGACAATGGCTTTTTTCAGCGCCTCGAGACTGTTGTATCTTTTAGTTCGGACCTTGGCCCGAAGAGAATAATCCATCGGATTCGCGTCTGGTGAATTCGAGAGCCATTGTGTGGACGTTATGAAGTTCGGAACGTTGTTTTTCAGCCATTCTTGGTTCACTCGAGCTTTGTGAGACGGTGCCGAGTCCTGTTGAAACGTCCATGGTCTGCCACCGCAATGTTTGTCTGCCCACGGCTTCAAAGCAACCTCCAGAATACTTTCCCGATAATATTGCGCATTAACCTTGACGCCAGGCTCGATGAAAACGATTGGAGAGCGCCCATCTGCGGTTACAGCTGGTGGCCAATCGATGACTCAAATTCTCGTATGAACGGTCCCTCAAGTAAACCCTATCGTTTTGAGAGTTTACGAATTGCTCAATTGTAAAAATTTTCTCGTCAGAAAACACAATGTTCGGCAATTGACCGCTTTCGGCCAAGCGAAGCAACTCCTTCGCTCTCTCAAGTCTGACTTGTTGCTGCTTCGGTGTGAGATCATGTGCCTTTTGGATCTTGTAAGGCTTGACCTTGAGAACATTTTTCAGTATGCGACGGATGCTACGGTCAGATATTTTCAGTTCTTTCGCCATTTGATTGGCACTTCGTCGGGGATTTCGCTCAAGTCGCTTCTTCACTTTTTGAACCATCTCACGTGACGTTGCAGTCTTTTGATGACCACCTCCATGACGCTTTGCGATGCTACCAGTATCATTGTAACGAGTTATGGTGCGATAAACGAAAACTTTATTTACTTTAAGGTGTTCGAGCTCACGAACAATCGCTGGTTGTGATTTTGCAGCTAAATATAATGCAACTACACTATTACGTTTGAAATCCATTACTGATTTTTTTTTCGCGTTTACTCACGGCAAAATGCTTTCGTGCGCTTGTAAACAATACTCTAAACTGTCATTTAGCTAACTTACAGACAGCTGATGCCCGTGCGTCAGCTGCGCGAGCGGTCTGAATTTGGTTACACTTCAGACCGCTGTATAGTTGAACAGGGACAAATCTCCTAAACACTTATTTGTATAATTTACTTCATTGTTTTATAATAATATTATTCCAATAAAAATAAAGATAAAAATCATACTATATGAATTATGTTCAAAAAGTAAGGTGACTTTTCAAATTTCGCGGGCAACGTATTTTCGATTATCGATTTTTTTTTTGTTTTGTTGTGTTGGTACATTCTTCCCGAACATCCGTACCAAATTTCAAGTGAATGACATTTTTTGTTTGGTTGTGAGAGGCGTAAAGGTTAGAAGTGTTTTGCGTGCTCGACGATTTTTATTTATATATATATTGAAAAAAATTAAATTGAAAGTAAATTTAATTGGCTAAACAAACAACATGGTTTATTTTGTTTTTTGATTTATTTGTTTTTTTTATTGTTAAAATTAAAAAATTGTTGTCAGTTATACTGCGACTTGTATTTTTAAGTTTGTAATATACTTTCGTATATACATATAATAATTTAAAAAAGTATTTCCATTCATTGAATACATAAGTTATTAGAAACAGCCTTTGCTTATACGAGAAAAAAGAAAAAGGGTAATACAAATTATTTGCATACGATTATGATTGGTTAATCTATTTTAAAATTTTTCAAGATGCATCCTGTGTATTCCTGGTCTTTTTTTGGCTCATTGGTGGTCCTTTAAGTATCTTTATTTTATTTAAACTATGTTATTATACCACCTGTGAAATAAATTTAAATTAAATTAGCATGAATATGTTTGTGCGTAAAATATCTTACATTTTGATTAGATTTTGATAAGGGTGCATGTTGTATTACATATTGTTATGCAAAAACATTAGGCTTTCTACTTTTGCACTTTTCAAAAGTGTTCGCCGTTTGCAGACTGTTTCACCAGCGGATGAAAATATACGCTCGCACGGCACAGATGTGGCCATCAAGCATAAACGTTTAAGCGCATATTCATACAACCGCGGGTAAACGATTTTATGCTGTTCCCATCATATTAATGGGCCTTCTTTACGGCTTAAAAATTCCTCGGCGAGATATTTGTCCATCTCCCTTGTGGAAGCAGCCGTGTTGTTGATTGGCGGAGTTACTTCTTTAAATTCATTATCATACTCGTCCCAAATGCTGCCCTGTGTTGACTTTGGGACCACTGCATCTACGGACTCATCATTATGAATCTCAACAATTTGTACAGTATGTAACTTTTTCTTAGCTCTGAAACTGCTTCATCGAAACTTTGTTTCGAATTGAACCCGCGGTTTTTAAACCGGGGATCTAAAATTGTGCTCTCGGAATAAAGTTAATTAATTTCCAAGCCGCGAAGCCGAATCATTTCTTCTTTTAGCTTTTTTGTAAATGGTCGTACTGATCTATTTGTTTGGTCCATCTTAGCTGAAGAGTTCTTTAGTAAATTTCCCATTATTAAAATTTTTGATAATGTGACTTTTTTTCCGCCGAAATTTCAATTGTTATTTTATAAAACGGCTTGAGGACAGGCAGTATACTCTCAATGATGTCCCATTCAAACTGCGTTAATATCAAATCAGAACGTAATGTTGATATGCCCATCATTACTCCCTCTTTTAAAATTAACAACCGTTCTAACATTTTGTAAGTTGAATTCCAACGTGTTGGCACATCTTGTGTTAGTTTCAGGTCCGGTAGCTTTAACTGACGTTGCCTTTTAGTTTTTTTAAGCCGGTTGTGCTACGATTAAAAAATTCAGCAATTGATTCGGCTTTGCTTCTTATATATTTTATTTCGTGTAGAGCCTCTTGCACAATGATGTTTAGTGTTTGTGCAAAGTACGCAATGTGACGCCAGTGGCCAAGCTTAATGGCACCAACAATATTGGCAGCATTGTCGGATGTTATGGCTGTAATTTTGCTTTCAATTTGCCAATCCGCTGCAACTTTTTTTAAAAAAATGCACAAATTCTCGCTTGTGTGCTTGTCGTCAAACGACTCACACGCGAGCATATGTGAAGCCATCACAGTGACCTTATTCTCTACCCAATGAGCAGTTACAGCAATATAATGCTCATTAGTTAGCGACGTTCATCCGTCCGTTGTGAAACACACTCATCCTCAACGAATTTTTTAAAATCCGGTTCCTCTACTATGCGGAGAGCATGATGACCCTTTGCGATCAATCTAACCAGCTGCTGACCTATTTGATCACTTTTGCCTGGTGGAGGAGGTTTCCGAATAAACTCTGTAATTTTGTGTTGCGAACTTGGGGCCGCAGGCAAATGTTCCTTAACTTGCCTTACAGGTGCCACTAGAGCTGATGGGTGCTTTGTTTTTAGGTGGCGTTTTAAATTACTTTGCGACCCACCAGCAATGCTTAAAACAGATTTGCAAAACTTGCATTTTGCACTGTTTTCATCCTCCAATGCATCAAAGTGGATCCACAATGTGCTATATTTTCGCTTCAGAGACATTTTATACTTATAATATATTTAAAATATCAATACAATGCCAAAGCGAATTTTTGCATTTGCGCGCAATAAATACCGTAATGGAGTTGCCCTACTAATAAAAAAGAGATCGATGAAAAATGTGGCCATACTAAGAAAAACAGGCCAAACAGATGCAAAAAATAATATAAGAACGACCAACAGTAGAAGACCAGTATAAGAACGACCAACAGAAGAAGAATAACATAAGAACGAACAACAGTAGAAGGCCGATATAAGAACGACCAACAGTAGGAGAATAATATAAGAACGAACAACTGTATAAGAACGCACAACTGAATAAGAACGAACAATGAAAGAGTGACGCAAAAAGAACGATGTTGTTGAACTTATTCAGTTCGTTCTTTATAGTGAATAGTTCTATTTTGTTCGTTCGTTCATGAACGACCCAACACTAGTTCTCAGCTAATTGAGAACTAATTTTAACTTACTAATTGAGCGTTCATAAGAAGCTGATGTAACTGGAGTGGTGAGAATTAAACAAACAAGTTTGTGCGCCAAGGGGATCACATTTCGCAATCTAAACACTACTTTACAAATATCCCCAAAATTCGTACATCCTGCACATGATTCGAAAAGAATTTCCAGCTCAGCGAGCAAACATTCTGGTTCTTCATTAAAAAATCCTGGCTTTTATTGCACAATAGTTTAAATTAATTCGATTGTGACATTGCTCTTCTCAAATGGAAATTGGAATAGTTTCTGAACAAGCATGAACATTAAAAAAGTTTCTTCCATAATGTCATCAATTCAACTAGAAAAAACTTGCAACACTGACCTAAACTCTTTCCACCTTAAGTTGTCTATAATTATTATTTAATTTTATTTTAAATAAGTCGTGATCTTCGAGTCAGCATTATCAATTCAATCAAATCTATTGCCTCGGGTAATTTTACTAACTGCCGACTTATACATGAATAATTTACTACAAAAACTTAAAAAGAAATTGAGGACGTTGTATTAAAACTGCCAAGTTTTATTGAATGTCATATAAAAATTTTTAGGATTTCCAAATACATTTCAAATAACCGATTCTAAATTTTGATTACTCGAATACTACGTGAAATATAAGATTTTCCGACTTGTGGATGTTCGGGGGGTGTCACACCCCCACCTCGCTACGCACCTGTGAGTAACTATACTTCCGCAAAAGATGTGTGCATTGCCATAAATAATCTCTTCCGAAGTAAAAGCGTTGTGGGTCCAATTATGGAATCCCCTTCTGTTGTTGTTGAATAAAAACTCCTCTCCATTTTGGAATCTAACAAAGCAGAGATAAATGCGATCTCTTAGCTACTAAGTTTGTTTTCAATTATTATTTTTTCAACAACGCATCTACCTTTAGTTAGCCTTACCACGAACTAGCGAAGTTACTGGCACAACAGAAATCTTACAAATAAGAAAAACATCAGGTATTGATGGTATCAATAACAATGCTCTTAAACATCTATCAAGAGTTGCTATAATGCCAAGCATACGCATTGGGGATCTCGTCTTGTAAGCCCAAATGAAATCAGTTATACAACAAGATTATCAACTCCTCAACAAGTTCGACTATACATATGTCTCCGGGTATGCCTACTTACTGGCCAGCAGAACATATAAAAGTGCCTGAAGAAATATTCCGGGAAACATGATAATAGCCAAGGCACTACCAGACTTATCGTCTGACCACTTTTCCGTTCTTTTTAATCTCCTGCACCACCCAGAGATTATCAAACGACCATTCCGACGGAATAAGCTGGCTGAAGTAAAAAAAATGCGTTTACACATCGAACAAACTGACTGCTAAGGACGTCTTCAACCGTTCATCTGATACACTTACGTCTATACTAGTGGCACCTGCAAAAGTCGCAATGCTACAAGAAAAATATGTTGTATCGAATCGCAGTACCAAAAAGCGTGAAATTGAGCAGCTGGTACTGGAAAAGCGAGGACCGCAACGGGAGTGGCATTCAATTAGATCACCGACTGCGAAACACTTGCCAGATCTTTGATCCAAGCTTGCAGCCCGTTAGCATAAATACAATTTAATAATTGTTAATGAAATTTGAATAAGATGTTATTAATTATGGTTAGTCGCTTATTGAAAAGCGAGGGTGGAATAAAATAAAGAAATGAGGGTAAAAAAGATAGCGTTAAAAAATGAAGGTAATAATATTATTTCGTATACCTTAACTATCTAAGCAATCGTTCCACGCATGCTTTATACGCATTTTTATTAAATTTGAATTGAAAATTAACGTATTATTTATTGAAAATATGTGACACGACAAATTAAAAAACAAAATATGTTTACGTAAACTTTCATTTTGTTTTTTGGCAGGAACGGCAGGAAGGACTCCGGCTTGGCATCAGACTGGCTTATACTTATAAAAATTCGTTGTACCATTTTAAATGGCGGCAGCGTCAAATAGGAATACTCACGACCCTGGTAAGGGAGTACAAAAAATATTTTAACATCATGCCATAATATCTTTTTATGTGTACTAGCTGCATCCTCATCGCAAGACTTAGTTAATGATAAGAACTCAGGTCGCCGCCAAGAGCAGAAAGTTTATAAATTCAACGACGACCCCGCATCTGGCAGCAAGCCTGCCGTAAGCTTAACTAAAAGCGATAAAGACAAACCGCAGAAGACAATACTAGAAGAGCATGGAATTATATTGGGAAAGGTGATTGGTACTGGAAACTATGCAAAAGTAAAGATTGGGTTTTCTGAAGAATATGGGAAGCGTGTGGCTATTAAAATCATATCAAAAGTAAAGGCACCTACCGAATATACACAAAAGTTCCTACCACGCGAAATAGAGGCGGTAAAGGGTCTACATCATGAGAATCTTATTACATTTTATCAGAGCATAGAGACCAGCCATAGGTACCTTATATAACTTAAGGATACAGTAAAGTTAAAGTTTCCTTCCCCCACAGGGTCTATTTGATAATGCAGTTGGCAGAGAATGGAACGCTATTGGATTATGTTCGCGAAAAAAAATTCCTAGATGAGCCTCAAGCCCGCAATCTATTTAAACAACTCGTGAGCGCCATAGAATATATTCACAGTAAGAACGTGGTGCACCGGGATATTAAGTGCGAAAATTTGTTGCTCGATGAAAACTGGAGCATAAAACTTATCGATTTTGGCTTTGCACGAAAAGATACACGGACAAGTGACAACCAAGTAGTACTATCGAAGACGTTTTGTGGCAGCTACGCATATGCAAGTCCAGAAATATTGAAAGGTGTGGCTTACGATCCATTTATGTCTGACATTTGGGCTTGCGGTGTAGTTTGTTATGCTATGGTCTTTGGTCGTTTACCATATGATGGCTCCAATGTGCATGTTCTTCTCAAACGAATCAACCAATCATTAGTTTTTCCTAAATCACCTGTAGCATCTAACGAGTGCAAGCATATGATTATGCATATTTTAGCACCAGTTAAAATCCGATACACAGTTCCACAGATTAAAGATGATCCTTGGTTTACTACTAAGCATTAATAAGACGATGCTGCCATCTAAAAACAAAATTAAAAGTAAATAAAACTTAATTCAAATCATAACGATAGACTTTAGCTTATCCTATAATACGTATTACATTTGGTATATTGGTAACATTTGTAAAGAGATGTTAAACAGTGTGAAGTGTTAAGTATAGTTTTTATGCAGTGGACGTCAGCGGCCGAAATTTTCATCGATACACCAACATGGGGTAACAACTTGGTTGATCATACTATGTATGTACCTGTTTGCAACATAGACCCTCCAAATTTACCTAAAGTGGGATCAGAGTGGCTAGATGACTGCGCAAGAGCAACTAAAAAAAGTTGCAGTTTAGATTGTTATGTCAAGGGAGTGTCACAAAATAAATTCTTATAAATTTCTTTGCAATTCCAATTCTTGGTGACACAGAAATAATTCGCAACATTTTCAAAATTCTAATTTATTCATAGAAAGTATTTCTTATGGATTTGGAAAAGTGTCATGTTGTCATGTCACTAATAAAATCTTTGATGCATATGGCATTCTGTGTCACCGTGAAAAATATTTTCGATGTAAAGAGCTACGACATACACAGTTGTGATGCTAAATAATAACATTTCGAAGTAAATAATTATTTTGGCATATTAATAGATGTGTTAAAAGTTAAATAAAAGTTAAAAAATTTCCTTTTTTATTTTAAATAAGTTGTCATTATGAAGAGCGACGAATGCATAGTTAAATAAATAGGTGGTGTGCACTGTTTTCTCATAAATTGACAATATACGGCGTGAATGTCAAAGGCTTAGCAGTTTAGGTTCGAAATAAAAATATCACTAATGCCGGTCGTACACTAGGCTTTTAAGTTGATAAAATAAAAATTATTTTTTTTAAATTAAATCGTAACCCGATTTGTTAATTGACGGTTAAGTGAACTCGTAATAAAAATCAAAGTTGAAGTAAAATCTCGGTCTAAAACTCATTACTTTATCTGTGCCCGAGACAAGAGAAAAACCCCGATTAAACGGAATTAACCCTCTTCTTCCAACTCATTGAACGCTAATGTCGACAAATCGAGAAGACAAGTTGAAGAAACCGAAATACATTTTTAATAAAAAAAATGGCGTACATAAAGTCGGTCGCGGGCGAATTTGGGATACCCTGTACCACTAGCCTGCTTAAAAACATCAAAGACATTTGATTGCCAAATAGGTTTCTTCGTAAACAAAAAAAAAATCAGAAGAATTTTTAAGCAATAATTTTTTTTGACCGATTGGTCCTATGGTAGCTATATGATATAGTCAACCGATTTTGATTAAATTTAGTACGGTGCTTAGGAACTATAAATAACTTATGAATACCAAATACAATAGATAAAATCATTACTATGATCGACTTCTTCCATTTGTCAGGGTAATAATACCTAAGCCATTTTATTGCACTAAAAATACGACAAATGTGTATAACCGCACACCTAGGAAGCTTAAAGATCATTTTCGGAGTGGTGATTTCGGTGGATGTTTTGTGCTGGTGGGAGAGATTTGCTCGATGTACTGGGCATACTAATGCTTTGGTGAGCATGCGTGTAGCTACTTTCAATTTGTGCTTTGGAGTAGGTCTATTTGCCTGCCACTAGACGTAGATTGTAAGTAGTGCGTTTAAACTCTGTGCAAAAAGTGGCGTTTGACGCGAATTCGAATTAATATGCTGGTGCCATTATGAGCATACTTTGGTTTCGCATTGTGGTTGCATTGAGCCAATTCGTTTGCTTAGGCGACTTTTCAGCTCCTTGTAAACTAGGCAGCCTCTTCAGTTCGCAGCGGGTGTATCTTCACAGTTGCTACACTTTTTCACTGACCTATCATTCTTGCCTTTCGGGCATTTCGCGGAGTTGTGAGATTCGCAGCAAACGACGCAAACAAACCTTAGAGTGCAGTAGGCTTTTGTGTGGCCACATTCTTGGCAATTGGTGCACTGCACTGGATTTTTACGCTTGTGCGGCTATTCATCAGTGATCCTCCAGTGCAAACGGAATTGTACCTTGTAGATGGGGTGGACTTAATTTATCTTTAAAGTTTTGCTATCTGGTTCGAGATCAACTTTGATATTTATTTATTTTAATTTAAGATGTTTTTAACAGTGTTGGCATTAAAGTTGTTATCTTTTAGGGCCGTTATGATTTTCTCAGGTGTCACTGTTGACTCAATTCCTTTTAGAATTACTTGTAGACCCTTGCAACTTTTAAACTGACAAATGTAATAGTTTTTTCCTGCTTCTACGCGGTATTTGGTAACTATACGATGGTCCGCCTCTGTTTGGATCTGCAATTTTGTTTCATGTATATTTCCTTTTTTAAGGGGAATTATATGAAATAATGTGCCTCCAATTAGTGCAACTAGTTTGTTGACTAATTCACTTGAGCTTTGCTCGCGAATGTATGTATGTTGGGTGGAGGCTAAAATTTTTTGGGTTCTCTTTCCGTTTGCTCAGTTTTTTGATCAGTTTCCGAGTCTGCCAAAAGGGCATATTTTTTAGAGTAGGCTGCATCTGGTGTTTGCCTAGCATCATTACCACAGTTAATTTTTGATTTATTACTAGACTTTGAGTTTTGTGGGCTGAATTGACGCTTGATTTGAATGTAGCGATCCATACCAGTCTGAACCCGCTGTTTTAGTTTGTTTTGCTTCTTGATTTAGTATGTTATTATTGTTGCTATTGCGCATTTGTTCTTTTGGTTATATTTTGTGCTTGCGCTGCAGATTCTGCAAATGCAGCCGAAATCGCATTTCTTTTGACAGTACCGTTGCAGTTGTTGTTGCTGCGATTGCGGCAGTTACAGAACTTATTGCACTTGTTGACGACGCGGCGTGTGTCAAAATGATTGCGCTCAGCGCTGCTGGCGAGCTACACTGAGAGCTCCATGACGTTGAAGTTACAATTGATAGAGCGGGAGAGCAAGAACCTGTTCTCTGATTATCGACGGACAAGAGAGCTGAGTTGCACGGTTTTGCCTCAGATCGTTTGGCTCCAACAAAGTTAGTGCCATTGTCTCTGGCAGATTTTGGCATATTTACCACGTAGAGACACAAAATGACGCAATGCCGTCAAAAATGTCTCCGTGCTAAGGTCGGTGGCAAGTTCCAGATGTATTGCCGAGGTCAATAAACAAACAAATAGGCAGATGTAGCCATTGGCTATCCTTGATAATGATCGGTCCAGCATAGTCACATCCAGAATTCACAAATGGAAGTGCTTGCGTTATACGTATTTTGGGCAAATCAGTAATTTGCTGATGTAATGTATGTTGTCTTTGTCGAAAACAGGGTAGACAGTCGTGCGTGATTTTCCGGAGAGATTACAATATATACGACATATCCAAAACCTTTGCATGACAATAACGAAAAGTACAGAAACATCCGGGAACACGTTCCCTTGGTGTTCATATTCTAGAATAAGCTTCGTAGCACGATGATCCTTGGGTACCAAAATTGGATATTTTACCTCTGTTGATAATTGCAAATAATGAAAACATTCGCCAACTCGTAGTAGATTGTCCTTGTCAATGATTGGAGAGAGTTTTGCCAGCTAGGATCGACTTCGTTATGGTTTGTTAGCGAGAAGCAATTGATACTTTTATTTCATCATTAGTAAGACGTGTAAAACCGTTTACTTGGAATGAACCCCTCATACACTGTAGGAAACGTGTAACATATGTTCATATGTGTATGTTATGTGCCTCAGCCACGATGAAACTTGTTCTATAACTTCATCAAGCGGATGTATTGCAGTTGCCTTAGCCAGTGAAGTAAAACAATTGGTTTTAGCTTCCGTGTGTGCGCCTTTATCTGTAAGATATAAGCTGACTTGTCAGTTGTTTAGCCTTACCAATAGTTGATCCTTATCCCGTAGCCATGATGGACCATTCCACCACAAATGAAAGTTGAACAGGTCAGCCGCCGACATGCCTCTAGATCAGCGGTCGGCAAAATATACAAATGCATTATATTTCTGCCTATGTATTGAACATTCTGTGTCGCTGTAATGTATGCACACAAACATGCATGCGTTTTGTATACAACACAGTACGTGTGAACCATAGGCCCACGGGATAGGGCCGAGCCGACCAATGCTCTAGATGCACAATCACCTGGATTTAATTTTTAAGTCTACATGATGACAATTCTTCTTTGGGATAGTGTCGAGAACTTTGGAGGTTCGATTTCCAACAAGTGTTTTTCGTTGAGCTAGTGTATATGTCAACCAAGAGAGAACTACTTTGGAGTCGCACATAGCAAAAATGTAAATGTTGCTGTGCCTTATTGAAGCTCGCAATGTTCCAGACGTGGTAAAGATTACTGCTTTAACGGAGCCACCCTAGCTTTTGCTGCTTTGGAAAATGCATGAAACTCAATGTTATCAGTCTGATTAACAACATTTCTTTGTAAAAATTCGGCGGTCATATTATTTTAACAGGACAAAGTCTAAATTCAAGTAGATAAACTCGCGAATATCTTCTTCAAGTCGACTCTTACTTTCAGAAAGCCTGTGAATTCTCATTAGACATTATTTTTTACTCATTTCTCAATATTTTTAAAGAAATTCCAAATATAATTAATTATGTTATCTGTTTATATGTTTTTCCATAAATATAAACCTTTCTATGCCCCAGGTCGTTTTTGGCTATATATGGACTCTCTGCCCTAAACTAATAGTCACACATTGCGTCGATTTATCATAAAATAATCAAAAAGTGATTTCAAATTGATATAAAATATATTAATGCCATCCTTACACTTAATTTCCTTATAATGGACTACTGTCCTATAGTTATGAAACGCTAAAAAAATTAGCATCAAATGTGGCATATCCATGCATAATCTATAGCAACAGTACCTTATGGTAAATTTAAAGCTTCAATATTAGCTAGTGGTTTTTGTAAAAGGAAGTTTTGCTGGATCGTGCTTATGAACCGTAATATTTACACTTGAAAATAAAACAAACAGCTAAGTATATATCGATAAAAAAATAAGTTTCGATAAAATTTAACACCGTTTATCATTATATTGGTTATTACAAGTAGTTTATTCAACATTGCGAAAAGATGTCCTCGCTTTTATTATTTCGTTTAATTTAAAGAAACAAATTTAATGACAAATTTTTGAAAGATTGCTTTAAAAAGAATTAACGCTACGTATTTCGATGATTTTACAATACACCACTGTCTCGATAGCAGATAGTAAAAAAGCCAAAAAAGAATCATGCTCTGGGCTGGGCCACCACTTAGTAAGCTGTTATTTTTTTGTTTTTGCTCCTAAGCAACACAATAGCAACGCACTCCCCGAAGTTGCCACAAAAAAATGATAGCCTGTTACCTTGACAACAATAAATGGAAAACAGAAACTTGTAATGTTTGTGAAAAACAAAATAATTTATATAATTAATAACAAAAAATATGTGTTTTAATATTTCAACTCAGAATTAATGGCGGAAGTTTATATTGTAGGACGAATTTTGAAAGCAGTCGATTTTGCAGAACCTCACCTTTACTGCAAGTGGAGTTTGCAAAGTGGTGAGTAAATTAATTAAAGTCAAGTAAAACATTTATTGAAATTTTCCCATTTCGAAGGTAACGCTTGGCGCATTGTTGAAGGCGAGTTACACGGTCAAACATCCGTTTCATCAAATAGACTGGGAGAGTGTTCGGAATTTTCGCAGCCTTTCGACGTTCATTTAAGTGGAGCCTCTGCGCAAGGTTGGCCGCGATTGCTTATTGAAATTTATGCAGTAAATATTTTACAACAGTGTTGGCCTGTGGGTTACGGACTTACACATATACCACCTTCGCCTGGTGCTCATCGCCTTGAAATAAACACGTGGAAAATTGCACCAATTGGCTGGTGGAACGGCATCAAGGAGCGCTTTGGCGGTGGTGGAGCTGTTTTAAATAAAACTGATTTGATATACTCAGGCGTTGAACGGTATTTTTACTTCGATATCAAGATAAAGATTGTAGCTAATTTTTTTTTTTTTGCAGATTCAAGTTGCAAACACGCACCGCTGGTAAAATTATTATTGATCTCAATTTAACATTTTGTAAATTTGAAGAGTACGGTGTGAACTTTAAATAAGTATAACCATGAGCAAGTATATTTCATATTTTTTTTGTGTTATATATATTACTAAATTGAATTCGGAGATAATCGACGTTACACCAAAAACAAAATATAAGAAATATCCTGCCTTGGATTTGGATAACGTAAGCTATGAACTAAGCGAAAACATAAGGCTAACTACCTGGATGCATAAAAAACCGCAAGCTGATGAACCATCTTTGAAAACAATGAATGGAATCGGTCCACAGATCGTATCTGAACCTATAACCAATACCGGCGGCAATGAAATCGATTTACCTCATAATACACAATACTACTGCTCTTGTGATTTACAAGTCGGTGATTGTGACCTTAACTGTTGTTGTGATCGTGATTGCAACTCTGAGGCACTCAAAGTATTCAGCTGTTTAGCGACTGCACTGCATCAGCAGACCCGGTTCGAGGATAAATTGTATAACCATGGAATGCCATCGTGCAAAACAAACGACGGCTGGCTATGTGTTTTTCGGAGCAATAAAAACTCACCATCTAAAAATGTAAGAAAAAATCCGCACAATGTTCTGTCGACTAATTCTTTCCCTTTAGAAGCAAAACAGCCATATTGACATCAACAAGAACAGCAAATGGTCAGAACTTCTGATAGAAATTAAGAAACCTTCGCTAAACCAGGATTCTGGCTACTACAAATATGGTCAGCCCTTACAACTATTCCAGCTTGACACAAAGGAATACAAAACACTCGGTATATTATCTATATGTTAGTTAACGTAACACTGACTGTCAAACTTTTTTTTGTTTATGTAGAACTACCCAGTGCTTTTGAATCTGAATTCTGTCAAATCAAGCATACAGTAAATCATCTTATGCCAACAAGAAGCAGTTGCCTTTTCTCCAACAAATCTCAGATGCAGTTGCATTTTTTGATGCTGCTTAACATAAGTAACACGCATAGGCTTTTATCCATACCTCATAGCCAGCAGGATGTAATTGAAGAAGATGGCGATGGCTTTATTTCTATACAAGTTTGTCGTCAGTTTGCAGAGTCAAAGGTTAAATGTTTCAATAATACTTCCGAGCTTCAGTTGGATTCTAATATGAACGCAATTGAGTTGCAGCTGCAGCACAACTACACTCACATCGTAGGTGCCTTGCTACTTGTTAAGGAAAATATGTACGAAAACCGAACTGACACCAATTTCTGGCAACATTTTGAGATTCAGTTTATGCACTCAAACAAATCGTATTTCTTAAAAGTGGACAAGGCCTTATCGGGACCTTTGGGATATTTGCAAAACTCTCCTATTTTAATCACCACGCTTATTTCACAAAACAGTAGCGGAATTAACCACATATATAGCGACAATACAATCAATGAGACCGATAACTATCACTGGCTGCCGCTTTTCACTAAAAAATCACATAGCAACGAGTGTACACGCAATTTGGATCAGCGCTACGTGGTACGGTTTGGAGAAAACATAGCTAAGCAGTGTCACTTACTTAAAGGAAAAGTCAAGCTGGCCCAACAAAATGTGACAACTTATTGTCAAGCATTGCAGGCCGATATTTGGATTAAGCTTTTACCCTCCAATTGCAAAAACTTGACAGATGTATCCCAAGTATATATATCTCGGCTGGGCAGACCAAGCCTTAAGGATTGGTTACCGTTGCAACTTGACCATGGATCGTCAGAGCAGTTAGAAGTTAAAGTCGAGCAAAATGAAAACGATAATTCTCTTATTTGCCGCAACATGGTCTTAAGTATTCACTATAAATTCCTTGTGGGATTCACTGCGCTTCTTGATAATGCGCCGTATCAGCGCGTTGTTCATCACGCCGCATTAGTTTTGGGTGAAAGGCAAAACCTAGTCTTTGACTTTGCGGATGAGCAGGTGGACATTCCTTTAACTATGACAGTCATGTTTTATAATTCTCCAAATGATGCACTAAGTAGAGTTAGTGCCGGAGTATCGAAAAAGTGCTTTTTTTTATTCATCTTCGTTCTAAATGCGTTGGTACTCCTATATTAATGTTTATTATGGTATTAAAAAACATGAATTTAATTTAAGAATAAACAGGCTCTTACGATAAATAGATTTTATTTTAATAGAAGTCTCTGGTTTAAAAATTAGACAAAGGCATCAGATTTCTCTCATTAGACAATGTCCATTAAAAACAATACAATAGAGGTATTCACGCTTTGTGTGTTGAGTTGTGGAGTTGAGGACTTTTACAATAACAAAATGTATGGTGCAATGCCACCCTGTGCTTTAACTCTCAACTCAACTTTTCTATATTCTTGCTATATTCTTTGCTTGTACTCACTTAAAAAAAAAGAGAGCGCCAAATTTAAAATAATCAAATTGAATTAACGCAAGTAAAAAAATGTTGTGCCTTTTTTGTACGAAATTAAGAGAATTAGACATAATAAGTGGTTTTTAAAAGTTAACGCAAGTAAAAGAGTAAAAATGGATGCGAATTCGAAAATGCTTAATTTATAGCCTTAATATATGCTGGAACTGTTGTGGAGTTCAGCATTTTAGCACATCGGTTTTCGTCCTAGGAACTGACCACGTTCTAGCGGCAATCAATTGGCTTCGGAATGTAAATGGTCGCCCTGACACGAAAATATTATTGCATTCATGTCCTCTACATAATTATCTAGAACTGCATGCATTCATTTTCGCTACAGCTTCAATTAAAGTAGATTTCAGGTTCTGTCTCGGCATTTTTAATTCAAGTTTTTTAATTATAATGCAATTTGTACCAATTTACAATCTTAAACAAACACAGGAAAGAGGAAGCACAAACTCAAATTTGGTTTTTCTGCAATTTATTTATTTTCGCACCAATAAAGATAGAGATAATACAGGTTTAATTGCAAATGGTTGTTTAAACATGACCCACTTTGATGAGTTAGCTCCAATTTTGTTTCTCTAGATCAATTGGCGCAATAGCTGTTGGATGCTTGATTTTTAGATGCCGGTATAAATTCGGTTGAGAAGTAAAACTCAATGTTAATTTGCACAGTTTGCATGTTGCCTTATTGTTTTTTTTTTTTTTTGAAAATGCTCCCAAACTGAGGTATAACACTTACAAATTTTTGAGTAAACTTCTTGGCCACGATAATTTTAAAAAAGAGTCTACTTTTACTCGCACGCATCTAAAAGTATCCAGTATAATCGATGGGTAATTCAATTATCTACAGATTAGTAAAAAAAATTATCAAAATCAGTAGACACTTTTTTAAATTTAAAAAAATTGTTTTTTCGAACTATTATATAAGTTAACGCGACACTCCACTTGATATTTGGCAGCGTAAGCGGATAGACCCTGGGTGACGAAAGGGGAAACCGAATGATGCAAGCACTTCGCAGCGTCAGCGGCTAGACCTTGGCCCTTGAAAGCAGCGCAGCGTGCAGCATAAACAGAGTCAGCAATTATTAGTTATAAATACCACTGTTAGAATATCAAGACAGTCAGTTTTTACTTAGGCAGTACCGCTGCAGTTAGTTCTGCCGTATACAGTTCTGTTGTAGGTAGTTTTGTTTCAGTCTCACAACTAGTGATTAAGCCTAAGTCCGGGTAAAGTCCTTGTAAATTGTAACATATGTAGTTTAAAATCAAGTGAATAAAATTAGTTTTAAGACAAAGCGATTTCTAAATTTATATCCGTTTCCGAGATCCTGATCTAGGAAGGGGGAGCTAACCGGGGCATATGCAAAATTCATTCTTTACAGACGGATTGGACAACTCATCATTTACTTAACTTTGTCCACGGATAAATAATATTACAAGTACAGAGGCGCGTAGACATAGTAAAAATACGCGCCCGCTCTGCCGCCGGAATCGCAGCTCGTGGCAGCACGCGTCTGGTTACCGTGCGTGCGAAAGAGATGAAGCTATATTCGAAAGCTCCCTCGTCGATCTCTTTCCACGACAGTGTTTCCCTGCTCGACTAAACATAATTCAACTCTTAAGTTTGAATTAGAACACTAAAAAAAGGGACAAGTATCATATTAATCAAAGACAATACAGAATTAACTAACTGACATAATGGAAAAACAGTTAGAACTAAAATTTTAAATTGCATCAAAGAAGTCAAATACTACATTATTTGGACTAATTCATAAAGTGTATTGCTTTTTTTTTTTGGCTGCACTACTGGGACATTATGAAATAATACGTTAAAACAAATTTAAAAAGAAGTAGTCCGACGAGTTCGTCGGTGAAACATGTTGCTGTGAATGCCCTATTAAAAAAGTGCCAGAAATAGCGGAAGCCTTAGAAGAAGTTAACCAAACTTCTCGTGCTCCAGAAACTAAGTACGAGGCAGGTCAGAATTTTAAATTTATTCTTAATTTAACTATTTGGGCGAATATTCTCCTCGAAATCAATCGAGTGAATATAGAAATTCAGAAAGAAGATATTATCCTTGCCCGTTCCGTAGCACTAATGGATGGTCTGCTCAAAACTTTGCAAAAAATGGGGCAAAATCCAAAGGAATATTGGATTAAAGAGGCTGGAGAAGTTTCTGAAAAAAGTGCTGTTGACTCTATTTTGCAAAACGAACGAATTCCGAAATTAAAAAATATTTTGAGGCGAAAATTCTCTCTTGCTGTGAAAGCACTGCTTGGAAATCGTTCACCGACATGGGCGCGAGGGTTGGCTGTGAGTTCAAGCAAAACCAAAAATGTTGCGGTGTGTTGCTATATGAAGCATAGCAACACGAACGTGGTTGCGTTCGAACCAAAATGTTGCTTTGTGATGTCAAGATGTTGCTGCATGGATCGGCATACATTTGCTTTGACATATCTTTATCATAAAAATTTACTATGAATACCTTTCAATTTGACCTTATGACTTTATACGAAATTTGCGTATTTAGAATAATTTTTTTTTTGCATGTGCATTGCAGCAAGTTGTTTAATTTTATATATTTTTGCTTTAGACTTTCTTGAAATTATTAAAAATATTATATTATAATTCATACACTGCTTTTAGTTAAGTTTAACAAAAAGCAAATGACCATTGTTTAACCGGCGGCTTTTTGCTTCGGTGTCACGCACGTAGGCAACATAGAATAAAAGTAGCGCTTGCAAGCAACTTGTTACCGATTTATACTTGACAGATGATTTTACTGTCAATAATTGTTATTCAAAAAACAATTGTCAGCTTAAAATAAATATAAAAAATATTTTTAATTTAATTTTTTTATTTTTGCTTAAAAAATAAATTGCAGATTAACATAAAAAAAACAGTTAATAAAATTTTAATTTCAATATTTTTTTAAGTATTTTTTATTTATTTCAATTGACATAGAAATGATTAGAGCTCTTTTCATAAAATACAAGTTAATTTAAAAGGAGACTAAGAAAAAAATGAAAAATGATGATTGAATAATACATTAAATTTGCATCTTAGTTCAGCGCTTGTTGGTCAAGGCCGTCAGCACAAATGCTTAAGCAACAAACACCAGTGGCCGACACGGCCTTATCACGCTTATCACACAGTACGTGTACACGCACAGAATGTTCAATACAAACGTAGAAGTAAAATGCACATGTATGTATATGTTTATTTTGCCGATCGCTGATACAAAACTAAGAAGTGTAACGCATCATAGTTGGTGCGGGCGGGCAGAGTGAAGAAGGAAAATCTAGTAATGAACTCGGCTCTAGCATCGTTTTCGGCTGTCGGCAATGTTCACAATTTCAGCCACAGCCAAATTTGCCAAATTTTGAGTTTTTGGGCATTCCATACCCTTTCCTATATGTGCCTGCTATGACACTTTGCAAACACTTTCGCGTTTGCTTTTACACCAACAAATACACGCATAAAAGTCGAAAAAATGAGAAAGGGTCTTTATCGACCGCCTGCCATTCTGCTGAACTGTCGTCACACATTGAACGTAAACAAATACAAGTCACTTGTACCCTGCACGAATTCGGTGTCATTTAAGTGGCCTCAACTACTCTAAACGTTACTAGTTCTTATATGGTTCAAATAAGAACTGTTGTGGAATAGGAAAATGCGGTAAACGAGAGCGCGCTTCGGTCACGGCTTACGCTCTCAAATTTGTGTTCGCTCAATTGAGCGTGCTGCTCTCTCGTTTTTTGTATTTTTTTAACGCAACAAGAACAAACAAGCATTCTTTAAGGGTGGGTTGTGGCTATTTGGTTGGTGTTAATTTTCTGCGACGAATTTTGAGTATACAAGTTAACACAACACTTCACTTCACCCCCAACTCCCACGCTATTTCAAGTACTCGTACTAATCTCCCATCGCATACTCAATCGAAGGCGACACTGGACACCACGAGCATCTGGCATCGATCAACGGATAGACCCTCAACAACGATCCGCGGCTAGAACCTCAACAACGCTCAACGACTAGACCCTCAGCGACGAAAGGCGACTCCAGACGATCAGCCACTTGACATCGTCAGCGGCTAGGCCCTTTGCGACGCTCAGCGGCTAGTTCTCCGGCGACAAAAGGCGACACCGGACGATGCCGCTACTTGACAGCGTCGGCGGATAAACCCTTGACCCTTAAACAGCGGCAGTGCAGCCGTAACCATAAAATATCAAAGACGGCAGCGCCGCATCCATCATGAGCATTGTCAGCATTTCCTAGTTATAAATACAACTGTTAGATTCTAAGATTCTCAGTTATTGTTAGAGTTTACACTAAGGTCTGTCGAGGCATTTCCGCTGCAGTCAGGTCTGCCAAGGCAGTCCTGCTGTAGGCGGTTTTGTGACAGTTCTGTTCTTTCTATGAAGCGAATTAGTTTTAAGTTAAATATTAAATTTTTAAATAAAGTTTCTTTTAAATAAAAAAGTGATTTTTTAATTGGCGCCCGAGCAGGGACAGTTTAAAAGTTCAAACACTAAAGATTCGGTGGTAAAAAACCAATTTAAGTGTACTTTCGCGTAAACAAAAGTGAGCGAATTAAAATTGAACTTTTACGGTCTCCACCCATTACCTTGTCTGTGCCCTAGACAAGAGAAAAACCCGGTTAAAATTCGTTTTTCTTCGAACAAGAAAGCGAAAACCGAAAACCAATTCTCCAAAAAATCGAAGCACCTCAGTTCTGCAAGCCCAGACGTTCCGGACTTAAAGGTACTCGACGTAGGATCCCTAGTAGGCAAAATCGCTAAAAAGGAGGACATCCACTCAAGTCGCCGGAAAATGCACCGTTTTGGTAAATAAATTAAATAATCTTAAACTGACTAAGAAATAAACTAAATAAAATAAAAAATTCTTTAAAAAGAAAGAATTTAAAAATTGAAAAAACGAAAATAAATAAGTAGAAAGAAGAAAAGAAAAAATAAGTAAAATAAAAAAGAAAATTTAAAGAAGAGGAATAAATAAAGAAATTTTAAAAAAAGATAAATAAAAAAATATATTAAACGGAAACCAATAAAAAATAAAGAAAATATTCGTTATAATAGAGTAAATATTAAGTGGAAAAAGAAAAAAAAACAAAGAAAAGAAAATAAATTTGTAATGCAGTATTACATTACCGAATATTAAAAGAAACCAAACATTTAACACTGCAATATTTTATAAGTCCAAAATATTAAAAAAAATAAAGAAAAAAACATAAAGTTTGTAGTATTACTTATATGAATTGCATTATTACCATTATTAAAAGAAAAAAATTAATTTTAACACTGCACTATTCATAAGTTCAAATTTTCAAAATACAAGTCTTTAATTTGAATCGCAATTAATAAATAACGAATTTCGTCTATGCAGTGAATCCGGCGAAGTCAGATATTGTAAACCAGTAGTATTATCAGATAAAGAAATTAATATAATCGAATGTAAGACTATAACTGTAAAACCAAAAGAAAATCATATATTAATAAAAGTAAAGGAATGCTAATTGATAAGTTACATTGTATCGACCGAGGACGTTCGTGCTTAAGGGGGAGGAGTTAACACAACACTTCACTTCACCCCCAACTCCCACGCTATTTCAAGTACTCATACTAATCTCCCATCGCATACTCAATCGAAGGCGACACTGGACACCACGAGCATCTGGCATCGATCAACGGATAGACCCTCAACAACGATCCGCGGCTAGAACCTCAACAACGCTCAACGACTAGACCCTCAGCGACGAAAGGCGACTCCAGACGATCAGCCACTTGACAGCGGCTATGCCCTTTGCGACGCTCAGCGGCTAGTTCTCCGGCGACAAAAGGCGACACCGGACGATGCCGCTACTTGACAGCGTCGGCGGATAAACCCTTGACCCTTGAGCAGCGGCAGCGCAGCCGTAACCATAAAATATCAAAGACGGCAGCGCCGCATCCATCATGAGCATTGTCAGCATTTCCTAGTTATAAATACAACTGTTAGATTCTAAGATTCTCAGTTATTGTTAGAGTTTACACTAAGGTCTGTCGAGGCATTTCCGCTGCAGTCAGGTCTGCCAAGGCAGTCCTGCTGCAGGCGGTTTTGTGACAGTTCTGTTCTTTTATGAAGCGAATTAGTTTTAAGTTAAATATTAAATTTTTAAATAAAGTTTCTTTTAAATTAAAAAGTGATTTTTTAATTTACATAAAAACAACAAAGGAATAAAAGGCAAAAGAAGCTGCTGCAAAAATTAGGCGTCAGTACAAAGTGCAAATCAGTGCGATCGGTTGTAAATACATACATATATTGAAAATCAATTGTTTTAATAATTAAAATAAGTAACAATTTAAAAAGCAAATCAGTGCGGTAATAGAAAAACAATTATTTAAATATAATAATAGAAAAGTTGCCAAAACACAAGGTGAGTTACATATTTGCTATTTATGTTTATGCAAACATACAGTGTGCCACAAAACTCATAGTACAGAAGGCGATTTTACACTTAAATGCGAATTCCTCCCAAATTGTTTAAATTTTCAAAAAACTAATGATGAGGTTTTCTTAAATATATATTTTTAAACAATAAACAAAAAAAAACAACGTTTGCAGTTAATAATGCACATTTTGGCAGCGGAAAATTCCCACACGCGCATACAAAAGTAAAGCAAAGCATATACAAAAAAGTCCCGTTACAAAAACCCAAACAAACCAGCTGCAACAACGTAAATTCGGTATACCGTCTAAGTGTACTATGACATTATATACACATATTTAAGAAAACCTCATCATTAGTTTTTGGAAAATTTAAACAATTTGGGAGGAATTCGCATTTAAGTGTAAAATCGCCTGCTGTACTATGACTTTTGTGGCACACTGTTTGTAGATACATTACATATAATTGCATTGCATGTGCATTAATAATGTTGTAAGTAATATTTGTAACAAAATTTTTTATCTGCAGTTAAATTCTGCTCACAGACGCATGTCAACTAAGGTAAGTAAAAATAGCAATAATTTGTTTTTTTATTCTTTAGGTAGGTAGGTAGGTAGGTATAGTGGCTGTCATTAGACGCACCTAGGCCTGTTGTAGGCCCTTTGTGATGCCACCGGGGCTATCCCACTCCTCACTCTACGCTGTCCTCGTCAAACCAACCTGCGGTCTTTATATAGCTAACAATCTTTGTTAGTTTTATTCTTGCAACTTCTGTCATATCATCCAGAAAGCTTTGCCCAAAAGTTTGATGCCTTCTTCTACACAGAGCCATGCACCCGCATAGAAGGTGTTCTACCGTTTCTTCTTCTTCAGCGTCTCTACAACTTCTGCAGTAGTCGTTGTAAGGCGCCCCCAATCTACTGGCGTGTCTTCCGATTAGGCAGTGCCCTGTTAACACCCCAAATATGTTTCTTATGTCAGTTCTATTAAGTTTTAACAGTCGGTTTGTGCGGCCCATGTTCCATTCTGGCCACGTCATTCTGCTTATTTCACAGGTTGATGATTGAGTCCATAGAACATTGACGGATTTGATGGTATATCTATGGTATATATATCTATTAGCAGCTTGCAAGTTGCTAATGGAATAGGTGTGTTTGCCTTATCTGGCAGGATTTGCATTGTTGTGCCCAATCTAGCTAATTCATCTGCTTTGCAGTTACCTTCTATGTCTCTATGACCCGGAACCCAGAGCAGATTTATAGTAAAGTATTGTGCTTGCTTAATTAATACCTCGATACATTCCTTCACTGTCTTCGAGGTGATTTTGGGAGATTTTAGCGATTTAAGGGCCGCTTGGCTATCTGAGTAAATATTGATTTCCCTTACGGTGAGAACACTTTTCTCTAAAAATAGTAGGCTTTCTTTAATAGCCATTATTTCTGCTTGGAAGACGCTACAGTGATCCGGCAGCCGAAAGGAACTACTGGCTCTCAACTCGTCAGAGTGAAAGCCTCCTCCCACCTGCTCGTTAAGCTTGGATCCATCTGTATATATGTTAATTCCTTTACCACTGTCTATTACCCCATTATCCCAATCTTCTCTCGATGGGAAGGAAGTGGTAAAGGATGTGTTTAAAAGTAGCTCCGTCGAGTTACAAAGGTCTGTGGTTCGTGGTATAAAGGGGAATTCACCCAATATCTTTGAATGCCCCTTTCTGTTAGTTGCTAAGAGAGAGCATTCCCTTAATCTAAGTGCCGATTTTGCCGCTAGCTGTTTGCTGTATGCATCAATCGGTAATAGGTGCAGCATTACATTCAATGCTGCTGAAGGCGTAGTTTTTATTGCCCCGCTTATACAGAGACTGGCTGCTCTTTGGATGCTTCCCATGCGTTTAACCATGTTCTTTCTCTCAAGTGTTGGCTACCAGACCAAAACACCATATGTCATAATTGGCCTTACCACTGCTGTGTATAGCCAGTGTACTATTTTAGGGGTTAAGCCCCATTTTGCTCCAACTATTCTTTTACATGTGTAGAGTGCCGTTGCTGCTTTCTTCACTCTATCTTCTACTGTTAATTTCCATGAAAGCTTCCTGTCTAATATTAGACCCAGGTAGCGTGCTTTTTCTCCCAACGTCAGTGTGGTGCCACCTAATGTTGGGGGGTTTAGCACTGGGACTCTGTATTTCCTAGTGAACAATATTATTTCTGTTTTGCCGGCATTTATGCCTAGACCACACGAATTCGCCTATCGGCTTATATCGTTAAGGACGTTTTGCATTATATTGCAGAGGGTATCCGTAAATTTCCCTCTTATTAATATTGCAACATCATCTGCGTAGGCCACCACATGTATTCTCCTCTCTTCTAGATCCTTCAACAATCGGTTCATTGTCAGGATCCAGAGCAGAGGAGAAAGTACACCGCCTTGAGGGGTTCCCCTCTTGACAGATCTGCGTATCGTCGAGGGACCAAGCGTCGAAATTACGAACCTGCCTAGCAGCATCTGTTCAATAAATTTCACCAGCCCCTCGGCAACACCCAATTCAGTCAACGCGTTTGTTATGGCCCCCGGTAGGATGTTGTTGAAAGCGCCTTCTATGTCTAGGAAGGCTACCAGAGAATATTCTTTATCTTCAATTGATTTCTCAATTTCATTTACTAGTGAGTTTAGTGCTGTTTCCGTAGATTTACCTTTGGAATAAGCATGTTGCGATTTTGCAATTTGTGCTGTTGTTAATTTATTCCTGATGAAGGTATCTATTAATCGCTCTAACGTTTTTAATAGAAATGAGGAGAGACTGATGGGTCTGAAGTCTTTCGGGCTCGTGTGAGAGCTCTTACCGGCCTTCGGTATAAAGACTACTCTAACTTCCCTCCAACTAAGGGGGATATATTTTATTATTAGAGTACCCCTGAACATGGTGATTAGCCATTTCATGATGTGACTCAAAGTTTGTTGCATTTGTGCAGGGAATATCCCATCTGGTCCCGGCGTTTTGAAGGGTTGAAAGTTTTGTACAGCCCAAGTAATATTGGCTTCTGTGATAGTGTTTAGGATCTCGGAGCTAAATTCCGTAACCGAATTAGGAGCATTAGTGGTTATAACCTCTTCCGAGTTACCCGGGAAGTGTGTATTTAGTAATAGGTCTAAGGATTCTTCACTAGATGTCGCCCAGCTGGAGTCTGATCTCTGAAGATAGCCAATGGGTTGAGGAGATTTTGTTAGAATTTTCCTCAACCGAGATGCTTCTACCGTAGTTTCAATTTCTCCGCAAAAAGTTCTCCAAGAGGATCTCTTTGCTTTCCTTATTTCTTTTTTATAGATTTTTAATTGATCGTAGTAGCAATCCCATTCTCTTTCATTCTGTGAGAGCTTGGCTTTATTGAATTGCGTCCTACTCTTTTCTTTAAGCTCTTGCAGTTCGGGAGACCACCATGGTGGCTTTCCTTTACCTCTATGCTTTGTTAATGGACAAGCTTTGTGCAGGGCTTGGTTACAATTTTTGGTGAAGATATCGACCAGGTTATCTAAGGCCTCTTTGCTAGTTGGCTTGTAAGGGGGATCTATAGGCAAACGTTTTGCTAGTTCTTGAGTATACGCTAGCCAGTTTGTTCTCCTATGGTTCCTGAATTTTATTGGTATAGACCGAATGGTTTCATCTCGAAACGAGCATTCGATATACCTATGGTCAGAGAAGGAAGGCTCATTGAGTACCCTCCAGTTCTCTACTCTGTCCATTAGTGCGTCCGAGACTAACGTAATGTCAAGAACTTCTTGACGGTTTCTTACCACAAATGTAGGTTCTGTACCCCGATTACAAATCAGCAGTCTTGTTCCCATAATATAATTAAAGAGTGACTCACCTCGCTCGTTAATGTCTGAGCTTCCCCAGGTTGTGTGATGGGCATTTGCATGGCCTCCTATCGTAAGCAAGCTGCCGCGAGCCTCGCTACCCAGTACCAGCTCTTTTAACAGCTGCGAAGGTACCGGGTCGTCATAAGCCATGTATATTGATGAAAGCCAGTACGTTCGCTTGTCCGTCTCCCAGCTTATAGTGGTTGGGTCTGCGTTGCTATATTTATGTTTATTCTTTAAATATACATAAATAAATATGAACGTATTTATACAAAAATTGTTTTTTGTGCTCTATAGAGACATTTCTTGCATCTATTAGTTGATGGCTATGGGGAATCAGGCCCGTCATTCCGTGCTTTGATATTTGTGTGAGATCTTGCACAAAGACGTTTTAATGGAGCTTTACATATGTATGTATTTGGGGAAAAAGTCTCTAAGCCATTTCGAAAACTTTTATGGCATTTTATAAGGTAAGCATACTATACATTACGAAATTAAAAAATAAATAATAATTAAAACTCTCTTTACAGAAGAAATACAAATTCAGTCGGCAATATTAAATCTCTCGGACAACAGCTCCCCAGAACGGCAACTAATGAACAAAAACTACCTTATAGTATTTTTAAGTAATAATAATTTTTTTATTTTAGTTGTATTATAAATTATTTGTTATGTAATATTTTGTTTGATTATATAATTGTATTAATTTTGTAATTTAATTAATTAATGTTTTTAATTTGTATTTAAAATTAATTGTATTCAATATTTTAAGTAAAATTATATGTTTATATGTTAGGATAATTTTTAATGTTTTTAATTTAAATTGTTATTATTTTTGTTTAGTAATTAATTTTATTTATGTAACTTGTATAATAATAATAATAATAATGTTCAAATTGTAAATTTACAGTAGTTTCATTTTTGGGCAGTATATTCCAGTCTGGAACAAAAATTACTAGAAAAATTAAAGACCATATTTACCAACCTACAACTAAATGCAAAGAACTATTAATTTTCTATATCAATGGACTAGTTTTGAATTCGTTAGAAGCGACTTGTTACATTCTAATAAGCTGCTACTAGTTTTGTTCAATATGTGCCGGACCAGTTTGAAACCAGTTGAACATCATACCCGAAAATTCTGGTTGCCTGCAATGACAAGCCCATGTTAAACATACTAGAATTTTCAGAGCAAGCATACTAGGTTTGGGACACACAGTTGCACAACGGGGTGGTTCAAAACCAGTTTGCGACTGTAATGTTTTCCTGCAGGGTCCCTGCACGGAATTCGAGTGTCATTTAAGTGGCCTCAACTACTCTAAACGTTACTAGTTCTTATATGGTTCAAATAAGAACTGTTGTGGATATAGGAAAAAATAAGAACTGTTGTGGTATAGGAAAATGCGGTAAACGAGAGCGCGCTTCGCTCACGGCTTACGCTCTCAAATTTGAGTTCGCTCAATTGAGCGAGCTGCTCTCTCGTTTTTTGTATTTTTTTAACGCAACAAGAACAAACAAGCATTCTTTAAGGGTGGGTTGTGGCTATTTGGTCGGTGTTATTTTTCTGAGACGAATTTTGAGTATGCATAAAAAGAACAAAGGAATAAAAGGCAAAAGAAGCTGCTGCAAAATTAGGCGTCAGTACAAAGTGCAAATCAGTGCGATCGGTTGCAAATATATTGAAAATCAATTGTTTTAATAATTTAAATAAGAAAAAATTTGAAAATCAAATCAGTGCTGTAATAGAAAAACAATTATTTAAATATTATAAAAGAAAAGTTGCCAAAACACAAGGTGAGTTGCATATTTGCTATTTATGTTTATGCAAACATACATTGTGCCACAAAACTCAAAGTACAGAAGGATTTTACACTTAAATGCGAATTCCTCCCAAATTGTTTAAATTTTCCAAAAACTAATGATGAGGGTTTCTTAAATATATATTTTTAAATACAAAAACAAAAAAAAAACAACGTTTGCAGTTAATAATGCACATTTTGGCAGCGGAAAATTCCACGACATAACAAAAGTAAAGCAAAGCATATACAAAAAAGTCCCGTTACAAAAACCAGAACAAACCAGCTGCAACAACGTAAATTCGGTATACCGTCTAAGTGTACTATGACATTATATACACATATTTAAGAAAACCTCATCATTAGTTTTTGGAAAATTTAAACAATTTGGGAGGAATTCGCATTTAAGTGTAAAATCGCCTGCTGTACTATGACTTTTGTGGCACACTGTTTGTAGATACATTACATATAATTGCATTGCATGTGCATAAATAATGTTGTAAGTAATATTTGTAACAAAATTTTTTATCTGCAGTTAAATTCTGCTCACAGGCATGTCAACTAAGGTAAGTAAAAATAGCAATAATTTGTTTTTTATTGTTTAAATATACATAAATAAATATTAAATATGAACGTATTTATACAAAAATTGTTTTTTGTGCTCTATAGAGACATTTCTTGCATTTATTAGTTGATGGCTATGAGGAATCAGGCCCGTCATTCCGTGCTTTGATATTTGTGTGAGATCTTGCACAAAGACGTTTTAATGGAGCTTTACATATGTATTTGGGGAAAACGTCTCTAAGCCATTTCGAAAACTTTTGTGGCATTTTATAAGGTAAGCATACTATACATTACGAAATTAAAAAAATAAATATTAATTAAAACTCTCTTTACAGAAGCAATACAAATTCAGTCGGCAATATTAAATCCCTCGGACAACAGCTCCTCAGAACGGCAACTAATGAACAAAAACTACCTTATAGTATTTTTAAGTAATAATAATTTTCTTATTTTAAGTTGTATTATAAATTATTTGTTATGTAATATTTTGTTTGATTATATAATTGTATTAACTTTGTAATTTAATTAATTTATATTTTTAATTTGTATTTAAAATTAATTGTATTCAATATTTTAAGTAAAATTGTATGTTTATATGTTAAGATAATTTTTAATGTTTTTAATTTAAATTGTTATTATTTTTGTTTAGTAATTAATTTTATTTATGTAAATTGTATAATAATAATAATAATGTTCAAATTGTAAATTTAAAGTAGTTTCATTTTTGGGCAGTATATTCCAGTCTGGAACAAAAATTACTAGTAAAATTAAAGACCATATATACCAACCTACAACTAAATGCAAAGAACTATTAATTTTCTATATCAAATGGACTAGTTTTGAATTCGTTAGAAGCGACTTGTTACATTCTAATAAGCTGCTACTAGTTTTGTTCAATTGAAACCAGTTGAACATCATACCCGAAAATTCTGGTTGCCTGCAATGACAAGCCCATGTTAAACATACTACAATTTTCAGAGCAAGCATACTAGGTTTGTGACAAACAGTTGCACAACGGGGCGGTTCAAAACCAGTTTGCGACTGTAATGTTTTCCTGCAGG